>JAQGBS010001065.1:0-17395 GCA_034698545.1 Acrobeloides obliquus | reverse complement strand
ACTCCCACTATGGGTAAAAAATTGGCGTATGTTTGGGCGAAATCGAAGAAATCAAGTTCGAAATGTTTACTGTTAGGGTAAAATTTTTTGCTTGGTCGAGAAAACGTCTTTTCAAACCAAGTACTAGGTCGAAAAAATCTATATTCTCTCTAAATCAAAATCAAGGAAGCATTTTCACGCTTCAGGAATGCGCGCAATCGATTTTTCGCATGATTTTATCCCTATATAGGCTGTTTTAGCAAAAAAATTTGCCCTTGGATTAGTCCATAAATGTCACCCTCTTTAAAGGGGGTATCATCTCTTACGGTCTAATCTCCGAAAAATTTTTTATTTTTGTAAAATAACATATTTAGGGGCAATTTTATGCGAAAAATCGATTTCGCGCATTACCGAAGCGTGAAAACCTTTATTTGACCCTTGAAAATTGAAAAATACGTATTTTTACCCATATTTCCACTATTTTTGGGCTAAAAAATCGAAAATAAAATTTTTTCAATAATTTTTTTTGCTGATCAAACCCGGTAATTAGAGCGTTCGATTAAGCTATTGAGCGATGGAAACGGATTTAAACTCGATTTTTGGCGAATTTTTGAAATGTGGGAGCAATCAAAAAACAACCTGTATGTATACTATAAAAAAACGTATTTTCAATTTTTACGGGTGAAACAAAGTTTTGCACGCTTCGGGAATGCGCGCAATCGATTTTTTGGCATAAAATTATCCCTAAATATGTCATTAAAAAAAAGAATGATCGAAGACGGATTTATTTGAAAAAAGTTATGATCATTTTTGCTCTGTCGTACGATAACGCAAGCTATCGTACGAAACTCATCATACAACAATAAAATACAATCGTACGACGGAAAAATGGCCACAAGCTTTCATACGAGTACGATAGCAGTACGATGAAAATTCGTACGATTCGTAAGACAGGCCATCGTACTCGTATGACATCTTGTGGCCATTTCTTCTGTCGTAATGTTATATTTTATTTCGCACGATGACTTTCGTATGACGGCTTGTGTTAGCTTAACCATTGTTTGTGGTTAGTACGATAGCTTGCGCGAGTTTGTATGGACCCTCATGAAGTTTTTTGTCAAAAAATTTCATTTTTAAGTGTTTTCGCGCAAACCTTCATGAACGCCTAGGAAAAATGATTTTTGGTCGAAATTTTTTTTATTAAAAAGTTCAGATATGGATTTAAAAAACCTACTCAAGAAATTTGGATTTGAAACAATAGTTTTCGAGAAATCGAATTTATAAAATTCGTTTTCGAACCGTTTTCAATTTTTTATGTTTGCCTGATTTTCAATCGTTTTTTTATCGATTGACCCTAATTTTTTTAGTCGAACGTATTACTCAGCTAACATTATTCATACAATTTTCGACAAAAAGAAGATTAAATTATTCGAAATAGTGATGACTTGATATCGTTTGATGTTGGCTTGACTAAATTGGTGATATTTAACTGCTCACAAAATGACTGTTTGTTAGTGAAAAACGAGCGCAAATTAGCCTTTTATCACTAAATTGATGTTCATCATGACAGCTTTGACTATTTGTTTTGAATTAAAGTACTTTCTCCATACATTTAATTTTTTCATCATCTCTTATCACTCGTTCTCAAGCAAAGACTTGTTTTTTAATGACTTAAAGCTTTTATATTCATGTTAATAAATCTAAAAAAGAACTCGTGATTTCAAAATTTCGTAAAAGTGTGATGGATTATAAAAATTTATGTAACTTTCGTGTAAAAAAGAGATCTAATATATTTCGAGGAACATTGGAAAGCATTTATAATGTTTTAAAAAGGTCTAAGAAAAATGGTAAGTGTAAAATTTAAAGATTTGGGGTTTCCCCTGGGGTCGTAACTATAAGGAACCAACCTTTTATGTCACCCAAAAGCGCAACAGATTTCCGTCAGTCTTCGCAATCGGTCTCGTGGAATAAACGTTGCCACGTCTCTGAATTTTTGTAACGCTAAACTAAACGGCCTAAAATAGGGAAATAAGCGCGGCTGCAAACCCGATAAAAGTACCGAAACCTTCTTTAACTTTATTTGTCTGAATTTCACGACCATAAAAACAATATAAAACTACAGTAAAAGTTTAGCAACACATTTCATAAATAATAAACATTTAAAGAAACGGCGCAGGAAAAGCTTTTAGAAAAAGAAGCTTTCCACACTTTCACTTTGCAAAAACGCCAACAGCAAGACTGGAAAGAAGTAAATTAACGTAGCACAGTATAAAAACTAAACGCAAGGAACTAATGGAACAACAGCCAGCACAGAGCTCGCAACCGTTGCACCAAAAGCCCTTTCACAAAAACACGATACGATAACAACGCAATGCACGAATAAAAACAAAACGATAACGATGCGACATAATAATGCGATAGATACAAATAAACTGAGAAAAGAGATGACAGAATAAATTACAATAACAGAGATTTCGCGCTAATATACAAAACAATTCAAAACATAAAGAGATTATTCTAAATTGATCATGTTGTGGCGCGTTCTTTACTAGGGCTGCGCGTTAGCCTGCGGGACGAGGTTGCGGGGGGTTTTTAAAAGCTTGTGGGAGGGATCCTGCGGGGGTTTTTGCGGGGCTAAAAGGTTAAATTTTGTTGATGAAAAATTGGTTAAGACAATAAATGCATTTATAATGTATAAAATCGTTATTTTTTCCATGCGTCGATAGATAATAAAAAATTTTGTAGAATAATTATTTATATAAGCAAGAGTTTTTAATCAAAAAATGACCCGAAAATTGACAATTTTGGTTAAAAATGGTCAAATGTTAATGAAAAAACCACTTAAAAACGGTCGAATTTGCCAAATTTTCGATGAAAAAAAAGTTATTGCGAGGTTATTTAATTTGCGGGGTGGGGTTGCGGGATTTTCAAAAATGTGCGTGCGGGGTTACGGTGCGGGATTTTTTCTTAATAAATGGTGCGGGCGGGGTTTGTGGGGCGGGATCCCACCCCCGCGTAGCCCTATTCTTTACATAAGAGAGTTTTTCGTTTGACCAGTGTTTTTTTTGTTCCAAGAACAGTTTTAAACTGTTCTGTTCTGTTCCAGGAACAGTTTGGAACAATTTGAAACTGTTCCAAACTGTTCCGAGAACAGTTTGGGACAGTTTGAAACTGTTCCAAACTGTTCTTGGAACAGAACAGGAACAGAACAATTTAAACTGTTCTCTTCCTGGAACAGAACAGTTTTAAACTGTTCTGTTCCAGGAACAGAAAAAACACTGCGTTTGACCAACCGATTTTTAGGTATCGAAAAAGATGATTTACATAGTCATCCCAGTTTATCTAGAACAAGCTCAATAATGGAAATTCCCGACTTAAAATCAACATCTGAATTTATTCGATTTACGAATGCTTTGATGAGTGAATCTGAAGGTAAAAAATAGAGTCGTCTTGATGTCTACTTTTGTTTTTAGAACTAGGAGCACTACATGCAAAAGGGTACATAGATGACGAGAGTCGAGCAGAAATAGCTAGTCTATTCACTCGAACTTTATCGCTAATTTCCAGAGCTTATAAGCCAATCGAATATTCTCCATCTGAAATGAATGTAAAAACTCACGTAAATTAGATGAACTGTCAAAATTTTAGGAAAGTTTTGGGTTCTTCCAAATCAAAGATTATAACAGATTTATTGAAGTTATTAATTTATCGGAACAAAAAATTTCATTCGTTAATGACCAGAACGCGTATTTTACTAAACTTCAAAATATTTGGGGTGATTTTAAATACATTTCAAGTTCCAACATAGTCTATACTACACTAAATTTGTTGTTAGATTTATGTATTGCGATTGAAGGTAGACGAATATAAAATTTTAACAACAATAAAAAAATTTTTTAGATGACTTGATTGTCATTGATATCATAGTACCGGCACAAATAGCAAAGTCTGAGCATGAAATAATTCTTAAAGATATTTTAAAATATGATAGGCAAGGTTTAGATCTGAAAAGTAAAATTTCGTTATAGTTTAGAAAAATTCATAAGGTTATTTTTAGTGTCGGGAAATCATGGATCGAATTTTTTGGAAAAATATTTTAGCGAAAATCTTGAAAAGTGAGTAAAATTATGAAAACAGTTAGAGTTGCGGAACCATTGAAAAATGGATCAAGTCCGGTTCCGATAGGAAAGAATTGCTCAAAAAAATTTTTTGAGCAAAGAGAGAGAAATGCTCACGATTGGTCTTAACTGGTTCCGAAATTCTTCGTGTCTTGGTCCGGATTCAGTTCCACTGAAAATCATTGGTTCCAATGCGGGTCCGATTTCGGGTCTGCAACTCTAAAAAATTTAGATCAGATACCTATAATTTTTAGTAATAAAAATATTGAAAATATATCAATGAAAGAGTTTGATTCTATCTATGAGACATTCGAATCTTTACATACTAGAACAAAATTATGGTCATCCTATACTTTATTTTCTAGAGGTATAAGTTTTTCGTAACAAAAACAGCTATTTTTCGTGACAAAAGTTAGCGTGACAAAACTCGTGACAAACGTTATGGTGCCTATTTTTGTTTAGTTTGTACCTTGATTATATTCTTATCTTGATTATCACAGCTAAAAATAAAATATTATCCGTTAAAGAAATTAGAGTGAAAACTAAATGTATGAGATCGCATGAAATTTCAAAATTTTCGATTTTCGCTTCAATACACACATCTATTTCCCTGAATCAGGGTCAAGGAAGCATTTTCACGCTTTGGGAATGCGCGCAATCGATTTTTCGCATGATTTTACCTCTATATAGGCTGTTTTGGCAAAAAAAAATTTTCAGAAATTAGTTCGTAATTCATACCAATATTTTTTAGAGCGTAAATATTCTAAAAATGCTTTAATTGATTTTATTGATTCAACGAGGACTTATATAAATGAAAAATTGGATTCACTTATGTAATATAATATATATTCCATTTTATATTCATCTTTTTTAGGTTGCATGGAAAATATGAACCTATGATATTAAATTCAAGCTCCGCGTTTTGTACATACAATTCAAAAGCTCCTCCAAGATTAAAGATAATTGCAGAAAACCAGTTTACTTTACGTTTGCTTAAACAACTTCGCCATAAAAATATTGCGAACATATTGTATGCTTCTTGGACATTTTCAATTTTTATATTTTTAGATCAATACGTAAAAATTGTGATTGCGTTGTTGCCGACTACTGTACACATAATGTATTAGGATTTATTAGTGAATTAGGCTCTTTTTCGTTCGATGTTTTGTTAGAACTCGGTGTTTTGTCGCAAAGAATTTTTGAAAAATCCGCTGTTGATATCGCTTCAGGTCTTGCATATTTACATCAAAATAGAATTATCCATCGAGATTTGAAACCATCAAAGTAAATTTTTAAACATGAACTAACCTATGGCATTTTAGTATTATATTAGTTGGAAAAAATATCAAAATTAGTGGCTTGGATGCTGTTTTCAAATTGAAAAGTCAAAAATGTGTTAAATTTAATAATTTATCGAGCAGTTCTTCAGTTATGGCACCCGAAGTATTGCCTCAAAGAGTCATGAGTCGAAAGGTTTTTGAAGAAATTTTTTTTCATAATTTTTTTTAGTCCGATGTATATAGTTTTGGAGTGTTATTATTTTATTTATATGTTCAAATAACTCCAAATATTATTGAGAACGTTTCAACACTTTATAACATTCCGGCCGATAGGCATGTTTTTATTATAGGGCAGTATAACTTTTCGTACAATTGTGGTTCGTATGAACTTTTCGTACATAACCTTTCGTACGAACTTTTCGTTGCCTGATTATCAATAAAATCTGTTTTGGTTTAAATTTTTTCGTGTCAATAAACGGATTTTATTGATAATCAGGAAACGAAAAGTTCGTACGAAAAGTACCGTACGAACCACAATTGTACGAAAAGTTATACTGCTTATTATAGGGTATACTACACTACAGGATGTCTCAAAAAATGGATTTTTTGCAATTTTCTAAAAAAATTTGCAAAACTCCACTTTTTTGAGACACCTTGAATATCTTTAGGTTAACAAGAAAATTAAGTGACCCACTCAAAACTATTATAAGTTCTTCTATGAATTGGGATAGAAATTTACGACCTAAAATCGATTTTATAGAGAAACAATTAACCGAATACTTCAAAAACATAAGTAATTATTTTTTTGGTTTATAAAACTAAAATTTTAGAAATACCAACAATAAATTTTTGTATGCCCAATGTGAAAGAAAATAGTTTACACTTGAATCTGTTACGAAGAGCAATTGTATTATTCGATCCGTTCAAAAATGCTGGATCAATTGCACAATTTTATATGACCTTAATATTGGAACATCAACTTGGATTGGTAGCTTTTGAAAAATCAGATAATGCGATGACATTTGAAACAAGCTTACGGGATTTCTTAGAATGGCAACAACATGTCGACGATTATCAAAATGATTTAAAACATATGTTGAAGTATAAGTCAACAAGATAAAACCTTTTTTTAATGCAAGATCAGTATTTTTTACTTAAAGGACCAGTGCAACAGAAAAATCGATTTTCTGGAAATAAGCCTATCATATAGAATTGTGTTCACTGATCATTTTTTATTTTTGCACCATAGGGCGTAGACATCATTTTCATCGCGAAAACTTGTAAAAAAGTGAGGTGACTGGGGACAATTACAATTCGAGAAACCATAACAAAATTGAAGAGATTTGTATCATACGACCTCTGTAGCGCAATTGCATAGTTCTCGGTTTTTTGCCTCAAAGGTGACGGGTTTGATCCCTCCTTCTTGCACTGTCCCCGGTCACCTCACTTTTTTGCAATTTTTCTCCATGAAAATGAGGTTTACGCCCTATGATGTAAAAATAAAAAATGATCAGTGAACGCAGTTCTACATGATAGGCCTATTTCCAGAAAATCGATTTTTCTGTTGCACTGGTCCTTTAAATTTACATAGGTTATTTTAAATTGATAAATACATTTAATTACAAAACAAAAAATTGTACTCATTTAAACTTTTTTCAATATCGGCCGGGGTCGATATTTTACAATTATCAATATAAAGTTTTGTTTCTTTGAGGCGCTGATAAACCGCAAGTTTGGAATTGCATGCAGAAATAAATTCATTGATTAGAATAGAAGAACCGGGAGACTGAGCGCCTACAGCGCTCAAGGTATCGTCCCCAAATTGTTTCGTGTTTTCCGGTTCAATTTTTTTCATTTTTTTAGAATTTTTTTCAAATTTTTTCAATTTCTATCAATTTTTCGTTTTTTTTAAAAAAAAGAACATTTATTGAAAAAGCAAAAATATTTAGATGGAGACGGGAATCGAACCTGTGCCTTTCCGACTGCGCCACTTCTGACAGGTCCATTGTTAAGCAATTTTTGACTGGGCTTCGTTAGATCAAAACATAAGGGGGAGCCTTAGGTTTTTTCCGGCCTTTGGTCGAAATGGGGTGGGGGAATTACCCCAAGTTCCCCCCCCCCTTTGGGGCTGCCCTTGGTTCTGGTTTGACCCAGGGGCACAATATAACAACCCCCCACATTTGGGGGGGACGTGTACTCCGAGCAGCCAATTTTGAGGCTCACCGAGCATTGAAAATTTGTGAAAATTTTATGACAAAATTTCATTTTTTTTCAATTTTTTCATTTTTTCGATTTTTTATGATGATGCTAAAAATCCTCATAATTATGCTTAAAAAATCATGCCAATCATGAATACATAGTTTGAACTATAATTACATTTCGATTAATCGAAACTAATCGAATCGAAGTATTTCGATTAATTTTGATTTGATTAATTTTGATTATTTTCGTTTAGTTTTGATTAACCGAATCGAAATTAATCGAAACTCAAAATAGATTTTGGTCCCAAGTTGTTTCTTTTAATCTTAATTCACCACAGCTTTTGTCGAAAAATTTTAAATCGATTGTTTGAATTTCGATTAATCGCATTTCGACTAATCGAAATTAATCGAATTTCGATTAATCGTACCCATCACTGCATGCGAGATTTGTGATCAACGAACTGGTAAGCAATTTTTGATAAGTAATGCTAATGAATAAAGCATCACGTTAGCTTTATTTATTCTAAAAATACAAATTTAGGCCATAAAAAATATAATAAATCAAATTTCCATTGGTTCTGCTGCTTCTTTTTTCCTTTCACTATCAGAAATTATTTCATCTTCTTCATTTATTTCTAGATCTGCTACTTGGTGGATCAAAGTATCGGCATCTATATCCACGCCTACTTTTTCATCATTATCAAAATCTGGTGGGACTTCACAGCTAAATTATGCATTTTTCGTTCAATTACTCGGCCAAAAATTTCAAATTTCTAAGTTTCAACAACACTACTTTGATATGCTTGATAACATAGTTCTTTTTTGCTCTGAAAACACACGTCTGTCGCGCACAATGGCACGTTCACCCGCTATTTCGGCATCACGTAGTCTATTTAAGTACAATATGGCTAGACGAGTACGTGTATCGATGCACAAAAATTAGCTGCGCCATTTGATTCTACGGTATTGAAACCCCTATTCTGAAAAAACCGCATCAAAAAATGTGTTTCCTAGAAGATATACGATTGACACCGTAACTCAGTGAGATTAGCGAATTTTCAAGAACCCCGAGAACCAAAGTTGCTCAAAATTTTGTCCTGAACAACTTTGTAGAACATACTACTACTACTTCTTCTTCCTCTTCTACTACTTCTTCCTCTACTACTGCTTCTTCTACTTCTTCTACTACTACTTTTACTACTACTACTTCTACTACTTCTTCTATTACTTCTTATTCTACTTTTTCTTGTTAATAGATTTACGCCCGTTTCGAAAAGCCCGTTTTTTCCAACGCCATATCGAAAATCCCCAACTGCTAACAAGTTCCCCCATTGCAAGCAAAGCATGTCAAAAATTTTGGAAACTTTTTTTCCCAACCAGACTTGCCCTTTAAAGAGCTCAAAGATATGTTTTATAGCTAAAAAATTACCTATTTATGAAATTAAAATCTTGTCTCGGTGGTTTCGGTACCATATTTTTCAATTTTATATCATCTGGCTTTATCTCATCCGGGTTTTGGATATTGGCTGCTTTAAGGAGAGATTTATCCATTGGCTCGGGGTGAAAAAGCTGTTGGCTAAATCCATGATCTTTGTTCCAACTGATGTGGGCTATATGTCTAAAAATTGTTATATTATTTTATAAAAAAAAACTCGAAAAAAGTAGTTTTTAGGGTGAAACGGGGGGAGGAGGGGAGATGCAAAACAAATGTATGGCGGCGCTATGCACCGCCGTAAATGAGGTGTAGTCAGAGTTTTATTTGAAGATGGGTAAAAAATACCGATCATGTGAGTCGTTTACTTTTTTTAAACAATAAATGTCTGGAACTAGTATCGATTAGGTATCTCACTTAACGTGAAATTTTTCGAAAAAAATTTTTTTCACCATCTGGAATTGGTTCCTCTAGGGGTGATTTTACGCGGAAAATCCGAATTTTACATTTCCGAGACCTGAAAATCTTTCCTCGAATCAAGAAAAGGCTATTTATTTTATTGAAAATCAGGCTCCGGCAAGAGCGCGTTACAACGGTTACACCGACTTGCCTGGTCTTGCCGAGGTCCCTATAAAAAGTTGCATGAATTTCAAAAAAGTCATGTTTATTGAAACGATTGACAAAAGACCATAAGATCCACGATCCGGTAAAGTTTCAAAAAGAAAGTTTTAACGAAACAGTCTTACTGAAAATTAGTCGGATTTCCAATATCTTCTTTCCGAATCTTTGGCTTTTTATCCTTCTTTTTCTTATTATTCTTTTCTTTTTTCGTGGCGGCCAAATGTTGGACCTCGAAGTTGTTTGAAAAGCGTGGCACCGTACCAGCATTTGCAATGCCAGTGGCGGCTGTGGGAGGCGGTAGTGGAGGAGCTGGTTGAGGAGTTGGTTGGCTTAGGGGAGCTTTTGGTCGATTATGATGATGATTATACATTTGAATGATGGTAGTAGTATTCCTCTGTTTTGGATCTATAAAAATAAAAAATTTAAAAAGCATGAAAACGCTTCCTTGGCCCTGATTCAAGGAATGAATTCGGTATGTTGACGCGAAAATCGAAAAAAAATTTTTTTCGCTCGTAAACCAACTCTATTCTCTGAATCAGGGTCAAGGAACAAAAAAGTTCAAACGAGTTTGAACATTGAAAAATTCAATCCCTTCTTTCAAAAAGAAGGGATTGAATTTTTTAAAATTTCAGTTTTTGCGTATAAAGTTTAAAAATTTAAGACAGATTGTCTGAAGGTTTTTGAATAAATCTGAAGATGAAGGTACCAAGCAAAAAGTCATAATTTCAGATTTTTTTAATTGTTGCCTAAAAGTAACTGTATGACCCCAACATAGAAATTTCGTCTTCCTAAAATCCAAAACTTTTTCGTATCCGGAGATATGGCCCTTCAAAGTTAGATACTTTGATTTTTTTCAAGAAAAATTTTGAAAATGCAATCTTTGTAAGAAATGTCGTAAAAAATCCTCTTTTTGAACGTTTGTGATGTTAATTCGATCCTATTTCCAAACTACACGACTGAACTTTAGAGAAAATTTGAAATTTTTGCAAGTTCTTCACTAAAATTAAGGTCATGAAAAGTTTTTTTAAAGCTCGAGAATGTGCGCAATCGATTTTCGAATAGAAAAACCACTTTTAGGGTCATTTTGGTAAAAGTTTAAGAGATTTCAAAAAGTTATCACTTTTTAGTGACTTCTTTGTCACTTTTTTCCGTTCATTGATTTGAATATCTTTGTTTAAAAGTTTTAGATTTCCTCTTTCATAATCCAGTAATAATTTTATAATTTCTTTATTATCTTCTACATAAAACCTAGCTATTTGTATTGCAGTTTCGCCAATTCTGTTTTGCTTATTTATATTTGCACCATTTTGCAATAAACAACGAACAATTTCAATATTGTTATTGCTAGCTGCGTACATAAGACAAGTGGAACCATCTTTATCTTGACTATCTATATCAGCACCATATTTTAATAATAATTCGATAATAAATTTATTATCATTTTTATTTTCTGCAGCATAATGTAAAACATTTGCTCCGTCACTATCTTTCTTATTTATATCTGCACCATTTTGCAATAAACAACGAACAATTTCAATGTTGTTGTTTCTAGCTGCGTGCATAAGACAAGTGTGACCACGTTTGTTTTGATTATCTATATCAGCACTATATTCTAATAATAATACGACAAGCCATTTATTGTCATCTTTATTTTTTGCAGCAAGATTCAGAGCAGCATTGCCGTCATTGTCTTTTATATTTGGGTCTGTATGTTGCTTTAATAAAGTTCGAACAAGATCAATGTTATTTTCTTGAGCTGCAGATAAAAGGCTAGGGTCAGAGTTTAAGTCTTTATGGTCCAAATGTCTGACAATAATCACATTTTGATTGTTATCGGGCTGAAAAAATGTTCATAAGAAGCTCCTATCACGGCTCCTCAAAATAGACAAAAATTTGAAACTCGCTTATTCGTTAACACTCACTGATTGGGTCGGTTAAACTTGAAAGAATGAAAGAAAAAAGCGATGTAAAAAAGTTTATACCCAAATCTTTGAGACATACCCAGCACCGTAATTATGGGGGGGGGTAGGGGAACCTTCCCCCATAAACCTGAAAAAATTCAAATTTTTCTCCTTGATCCCCCGTTTTTTCCCAAAATTTTGTAATTTAAAAAAATCCTAATGGTATCCCATCATGATTTAATTTCCTTTTTTTCACTAAAATCCATTTTCACCAAAAATTCCAAAATTTTTGCAAATTTGCAACAAAAATCGTAGAAGCGATGTTTCGAAAGTTTGAACTTTTTGGGGTTGCCGCGGCACTAAAAAACACCTGTAACATTCCTGTAACGCCCAATATTCATATGGGCCGAAATTGACCTTTTTAAAGGTTGCATACCATTTCAGATGCTCAAATATGTTTCTTTTGCGTCCAAATTTCATATTACATACTCAGTTTGCCTAGTGTCGAGGGAAGTTCGAACTTTCGAGATATCGTCTTTTAAAGTATTTTCAGCATAAAAGCAAGCATTTTCAAAAAAATTTACGCCTGCAGCGCTGGTTTTTTGCTTTTTAGTAAACATTATTAACAAAAAATTTCGCCGAACTCCGGCGACCAAATTAGGTCGTCAATGAGTGAAAAAATTTTTTTGTCGAAATACTTCCCCCTCCAAATTGGACCAAATTTACGTCTCTGAACATACCCTGACTTGTTTACCTGATCAATGATAAAGATTACCCTTTTTGACAAAAATGGAAAAATTTTTGTTTTTACGACAACCTCTGAATCACTATAGTTTTCGAGATAATTACTTTTGAAATTTTAATTTTTGTTTTTCGTTGTAATACACAAACTTTTTTGAATTTTTTTTCACTAAACCGGCAAATTTCAATGTAAATATCTTTACTATTGTAAATTATGAATTGTAAACGATTAAAAAATATTTATTTTTCATTTTTTGATTAAAAAAAGTCACTTTTTGCACACAAAATTGAAAATACATGTTTTCGTTGTAATAAACAAAAATTTTCAAATTGTTTTTGCCAAAAATGGACTTTTTTGCTAAAAAAAAGAAATATACATACTTTTTTAATCGTTAATAATTATACTTTAAAATAGTAAAAAATATTTACATTGAAATTTGTCGATTTATTGCAAAAAATTCAAAAAGTTGTGCTTTACAACGAAAAATTGAGCATAAATTCAAATTTTCAACGAAATTATATCAAAAACTATAGCGGCTGCCGTAAAAACAAAAAATGCTTCATTTGTCTTGAACTTTACGAATATATATTTTTTATAACTTTTTTCTGAGTGTCTGGTTCTTTAACAGCTATTTTATATTTTGCCAATATACAAAAATTAAAATACCTTTTCTAGTGAAATAGAAATTAAATTAAGAAAATTTAACATATCCATCCTTGAAGCTACATCACGTATTAATGATTTACGTAATAGCTGTATTAAATTCAAGCTTTCACAAAATGGGAACTTAATTTTAGGCTCTTTATTCTGCCTATGTAATTTAAACCAAAAGTTGATGAAATACGAAAAGTTATCACGATTCTAAAGTTTAAAATACGTTCCGCGAGAGAATCGAGCTTCGGATGTCACAAAAAATTTTTTGACTCAGAACGAAAATTTAGGTGGATATTCTGATAGAACTCATTGAGTTATGCAACTTTTGTTCTGGGCTCCCGGTCCGACGACTTCTCCCCTGGGCGGTACAGGCCCCTGAAGTTGGGACAAATGGCCATTTTTCGATTAAACTTGGATCGGCTCTAAGTCAATAAGTCTGTTAGTTTTCGAAAAACGGTCTTTTGCATTTTGTAGCTGGAGATTCGGGCTTCATTTTATGCTAAGACCACCTTGGCTCCAGACATTCACATAATTTTTATACATAGACAAATACGAAAAAATACCCCCCAAAGTAGCTTCAGCCTATCATAAGTCCCGAAATGAAAAAAGGTATTTTTAGTTTTTGCATAAAAAGATTGCACTAGTTGTGAGGAAAGTTTATGCAAAAAATCAGAAAATTTGAGGCTTCCTTTAAAGTTTAATGAACGTTTAAAGTTCGGTCATCCGGCCCTACTCGAAATCTAGGGGGGCCTGTACCGCCCAGGGGAGAAGTCGTCGGACCGGGAGTCCAGAACAAAAGTTGCATAACTCAATGAGTTCTTTCAGAATATCCACCTAAATTTTCGTTCTGAGTCAAAAATTTTTTTGTGACATGCCCTTCGTCTCAAAGCTCGACTCTATCGCAGAACTTGTTTTAAAATAAAATTGAATGACCAAACAATTTACTAAAAATTCTGGAAGCCCTCCAAATAGTCCTCTATACACAATCAATCCCACAGACCAAACATCTGCTTTGTGACCATATTTTTCTTGAGTATATATTTCTGGCGCCATATAAATAAGAGTACCAACTGAGGTAGTAGCAAGTGTGTTACTAGAAATAAATCTAGATAGCCCAAAGTCTGCAATTTTTAATGTGAGGTCATTTATCAATGGATCTTCTACATTATTATTATTATTATGTAAAAGTATGTTCTAAAAATAGGCATTTTGAACCCTTCGACGCAAGCACATTTTCAAAATATACAGTTTGACGATTTTAAAAATGAAACATATGTATTCGAATAGCCCATCCATGATTTTGGGGAAATTTTTTTGACGAAAAAAAAGTTTGACTATACCCCTTAGTTATTGGGTCAAAATGCACAAAAATCGACAAATTCAATTTTCCGAGAAATTATTATATAAAAAATTAAGCCTAAACATAATCCTCCAATTATTTGTTAGCCTCAAAAAATTACTTTTTTGAAGTTAATCAAACTTGAAGGCCAATTTCTGAGAAAACTACGCACTTTCAGCCTTCGAAACTGCTGTGATTCCCCCGTAAGACTTTTTGAGAGGAATCTTTGACGCGAAAATTAACACATAAAAATTAGATTTCGGACAATTGAAGTTTTCGATTTTTGTGATCTTTGGTCTAAGAACTAAGGGGTAAAACTAAAACTTTTGAGAGGGTAAAAAAACTAAAATTCTGGTTTTGATTTTTTGCCAGAAAATTAAGCGAATTTTCAGGCAGAAATTTATCAAATTTTACGGAGTGACTCATTTCAATGGAGAAAACTAAAAGTTTTCCAAAGTTTTGGTTTTCTACCATTGATATGAGTCGCTTCATTGGTAAAATTTGGTGAATTTCTGCCTGAAATTTCACTTAATTTTCTGGCAAAAAATCAAAACCAGAATTTTAGTTTTTTGATCCCCTCAAAAGTTTTAGTTTTACCCGTGTTATATCTCGGCAAAAAATAAAAGATTTTTCGATAATTTTTTTTTACAAAATATTCCTTATACAATTAGCTATGGCCTTAAAGTTCGTTCAAAACATTTTATATCGAATTAACACTACAAAATCAATGTACACTTTCGACAAAATTTTGCTCCAGGGGGTTTTTACGTATGAAGAATCGATTCCCGCAAGAATTGAGCGATGAAAATTTTCCTTTGATACTGTATGGGTCCTTAAGGACCTATTATCGAAAATCGTTACATAAATGTCAAAGTACGGCAGTTTTGGTAAAAACACGGTCAGGTTGAGCTCTGAGCGGCTCAAATCGCTCAGATTCGTGTTCTTCAATCACGAAAAACACTAGACATAGAAACTGCCGTACTTTGACACTTATATAACGATTTTCGATAATAGGTCCTTTGGGTCCTTAAGGACTCATACAGGGCCACAGAAAAATTTTCATTGCTCAATTCTTGCGGGAATCGATTCTCCATACGTAAAAACTCCCTGGAGAAAAATTTTGTGTACATTGATTTTGACGTTTTAATTTGGTATAAAATGTTTTGAACGAACTTTAAGGCCATCCTGTATAAAATGAGGTCGCATGAAGAAATCCGATTTAACCTCGATTTTTGACGAATTTTTATGGGGGCACTAAATCGAGATTCCGGAAAAATTTCTATTCCCTTAATGATACCATAGGCTTTAAATCACGGTGAATTATTTTCTTCGAATATAATAATTGCAATCCACTTGCTAATTGTTTTAATATTATATTCATGTCACTGATGTTTATCGGTGCATGCTCGTTATAATATGATTCTAAATCACTATAATTACAGAATTCCATCACAATAAAAATATATCTATCTTTACGATCGGTATGATAATGTCTCACTATATTTTCGTGGTTTATAGATTGGAGAAGCTAAAAATTGATTCAATGTAAATTCTGGGTGAAAACCGAATTTTTGAGATTTTATGATTGAAGAAAAGGTACATTTCTGCATATGTTCCATCTATGCTTTTGTCTAATCATTTCTGATTAGGTTTGACTTTATGATTTAGGTTTCATAAAATCTCAAAAATCCGGTTTTTGTGGTTCACACATTAAAAATCCTACCATTATAATTTCATTTTCTCTTTCTACATTTTTCATATTTAAATTTGGTTCCCTTATTTCTTTTACAGCGACAACATTGTCTGGATTCTAATAAGTAAAATTTAAAAGAAGATATAAACTTAAGAATGCTTACTCGTTTATCATAACCCTTATATACTACTCCAAATCCGCCACTACCAAGTTCATTTTCGTAGCTTCTATCAAAACAATAATGTTCACCAACTTCTAACATTTTGAAGAAAACAATAGAAAGTATACAAAAAATTGATTTTTAAGTACTTTGTCACTTGACCTGTGTTAATTAAAATTGTGCTTATTGAGCTCTTATCATCATTTGTTAGGTTTCGAAATTTTCTTCCAAAATTTCAATTAAAACACATAATATCAGTTTTTCGACTCATCAAAAATCATAAGGGGCCCATCAAAATTTCTACCCATCATTTGAGTTTATATACATGTTTTCGTTGTAATACAAAACTTTTTTGAATTTTTTGCAAAAAATCGTCAAATTTTAATGTAAATATCTTTACTGCTATAAATTATGAATTGTTAACGATTAAAAATAATTAATTTTTCATTTTCGAGCAAAAAAATAAATTTTAGTGCAAAAAATTTTGGAATTTGACGATTTTAGTGCAAAAATTAAATTTTTTTGCACTAAAATTTTGTGTATTACAACGAAAAAATTGAACACAAATTCCAAATTCAATCTCAATTATCTCGAAAACTACAACGATTCAGAGGTTGTCGGAAAAACAATCAATGTTCTATTTTCATGAACTTTCCAAATTTATAATTTTTCATAGTTTTTTTCCGAGTAGAGTGGTTCTTTAATAATAAAAACAATAATATAAAAATAAAATTATTTAAAAATCTTCATCTTCTCTGTGATCTTTGCACGGCAAAACTGCAATTTTCTACCCTTGATGCACATGCCGAGCAGTTGATCATAAAATTTTATTATTATCAACAACAAAATTTATCTATTTATCTCTACAAATGGCACAAATGAATCCATCGAATCATCATTTTAGGCAAGCACCATAGGATTTTCTTTATGTGACTTTACGACTTGCTCGCGTAATACTCCCAATAAATGAACTGGGAAACCGAGCGCTTTGTGCCCGGAAGGGAGAAGAAGTTTGAACTCGGTTATGCTGCAAACTCGTAGGCGGTCATTTGCATATCTAGGGCGCGGTCCAGATTGACCAAGCTAAAGCATTTCCGGCAAATTTATCTAATATACCTCTAGGGTACTCCCGAATCGTCAATCTCTTGTTCCGGTGTTGACGGTCCATCAGGCTAGGACTCATTAAGTCTCACAACAGTTAAGAGACAATATCTCGAGATTTCGAATCTGAAAAATTTTCTTCTTACCGACGCGACAAAACCTAGCAAATATTAA
>JAQGBS010001064.1:0-17399 GCA_034698545.1 Acrobeloides obliquus | reverse complement strand
AGCACTTAGCGAGTTAATTAAAGCTTTTTTTCAAAGTGCGGCAAATTTTACACAAAGGATAGCGGTTGTTCATACAGAGTGATCCAGTTGGTTCTTTACAACACATTTTTGAAGATATCTCGACTTCTCGACAAGATTTTTAGAAAAGGTTTTTTATTTTGAAGATATGACAATTCTGTACAACTTTGGCAATTTGTAAAAGTACGACTGCGCCGAACGGGGCACCGAACACACCAACGGGTTCCAATTAGGTTTAGGCCAAAGCCTAGGCCAAGCCTAAGTCTAGGCCTAAGCCTAAGCTTAGGCTTAGGCCTAGGCCTTAGGCCTAAGCTTAATTTGGACTCTTTGGCGTGTTCGACGCCCCGTTTGGTGCCCTGTTCGGCGCAGTCGTACTTTTACAAATTGCCACAACTTTGGTAAGATGTAAAAATTTATATACAGTCAACTCTCGCTTTAAGTCCTCCCTTCCGCGAATTGAATTTTGCTCCAAAATCAATTTTTTTCTCAAAAATCGAATTTGTGAAAAAAAGGTTGGGGGGGGGCATGACTCTTTTTGTCAAGTTTGGAAAGGGGCACGCCCCTTTTTTTAGTCTCTGAGAGTAGCATACTACCATTTCACTACCGAGGTCACTTTATACGTAATTTTAACCTAAATATTCACGGACAGTTTTTGAAAAATTATTGGTCAATCATTTTAAAAATATTTTTTACCAATATTATAGAGAAAAATATGCTCTTTAAAAATCTGAAAAATTTTTAAAAATCAATTTTCTAACGTATTTATTTTCATCTTTTAAATAAAATAAAAAATTTGTTATGTAAGCAAATTTTTATGAAATCTCACCAACATTGTCCAGAATTGTCTCACATTCAAGCTAAAAAAATCGTTTCGAAAAATCTTGTCAGGAAGCCGAGTTATCTTCAAAAATGTGTTGTAAAGAACCCAGTGGATCACCCTGTATTTCGAGGAGGGATCAGTTGAACCATTAATCTAGTCATATCCAACTCCTTTATGCCGCTAACATCAATCTTGGCTTGTCTGTGAAAAAGTCGCTCATTTTTTGAAATTGAATCCCTTCGAGATTTTGGCGTTGAGTTTTTGGAGTGAAAAAATGGCGATTGTCATGGAATTTGTGCTAATTGTGCTAGGAGATGTTTTCGCTTGTAATTGGTTTAAAGGATTTTTGGTGTTCGAAAAGATCAAAAAATTTTAAAAGTGTTTTGTGAACTTATTAAAAAATATTATTTACAAGGTGTCAAGTTTAAATTATGAAGAAGGATTAAGCTTAGGTATGGATATTGTATTCTATTTGAATTTTTACCAAAATTTCATTTTTTCAACAAAATTTCCTTTTTTTCAATTTTTTTCTAAAAATGTCATATTTCATATAAAAAAATCATCAAAATTCCACTTTTTCTCTCAAAATTCGATTTTTTGACTAAAAATGCAATTTTTGGAGAAAAATTTCCATCTAAGTCATAAAAAAAATTTTTTTTGCCACAAAAAATTATTTTTTTACAAACTGCAAAAACTTCGAAAAAGTTGTATCCTCAAACTTGAAAAAAGGAGTCATGCTCCTCCCCCCTAACCTAAAAAAGGGCGTGATTCCAAACCTGAAAATAGATACAGCCCTTAGTTTTTTCCATTCATAAAATTGCATTCCATGGCCATAACTACTATAATAGCTTCAACAATTAGTTGTGTAATATTTTATTTTTATTGGCCAGTTGATTTTATGACCTTGTTCCGCCTAAATACCCTTTTTTTCAAGGACAATTGGTACCAATAAATGTTTTCTACATTTGTCCACTATCATCAAATTTAAATAAGTGCCTTTCATCTATGCTCAAGCATGTACTTTTCCCAATTGTCTACCCACTTAATTTAAAATTTATAATCTTCATGAAAATGTCTCGTCCCCCATTTGTCCATTTTCACTATACTGACCATTCTCTTGCATGAAATTTTTTATAGAAAAATGGGATGAGTCCTCGCATCAACTCTAAAGTCGGGGCCTTTGTTTTGGCACTATTCATACTACACTTGATAGTTATTCTTTCTATTATTAAATATTTTACGATCGCAGCTGTCAATCGCGGTCTGAAAAATGAGACTTCGAGGATAAGAGGTTAAAATAAACGATTGTGTATATTTGTTGAAAATTGTTGGAATTTTAGTGCTTTCCACTGGGTTTAAAAATCATGACTTCTGGGAAAACTTTATTGATAGTTCGGAAGAGGACGAGGATGAGTCAGAAGAGAGAAACACAGAGCTGCTTAGTACGATTAAGGTTGTAAATTCGAAGGATGAAGATGGTTAGTTAACAAACAAATTTTGGTCATAAAAGTGAATTGGTAGTGCTGTGATTCTTCAGGTTGAAGGTGTGGGCTCGTTTTCAAAAGTTTTTGCATTTTCATGAACAATGCAAAAAAATTTTTGAACTGACTGCACGGTGTTTTTTGCTAAATTGGGGGAAATTAGAAATTTTCCATTGCCTTCATCTTAAAAAAATAGCAGCGCTACCACTTCGCCATGGTATTTTTCGGACACAAATGAAAAAATTAATATTTTTAGAATATGAAATTACTGGACCCCTACTAACCACCACAAAAATTCATATAACTCCTATTCAAATCTGGACTAGTTATCAAACTTCTCATGAAACTACTAATAGAGTACAAGACCTTACAACTACTACACCCGCTACAGAAAAGTTATAATTTCTCTCCATTCCCTTCAAATCTATCCCATTTAGGCTACCCACCCTAGTCACTGCCTTACTTGACATAGGCCGCGGCAAGTGGCGGTATTATGCTAGGACAATCTCAATTTATCACAATTATATGTTTCATGTTTTATCCTTAAAATTGCCTTTGGTGGCATTTGTTGATGAACATTCGTATGAGTTTGTTTTGAAGACTAGAGAAAAACTTGGGATGCTGGATCAGACAAAGGTAGGAGCGGAAATCAGTACTGTAACCAGGATTTTTGATGGATCGGGGGAGGGGAGATAATTTTTTGGTCGACTACAAAATCATAATGGTACCTTAGATTTTTCAAAGATTGAGCTAAAAATAAGGATAAGGCGAGTTTTTGAAAAAATGTTTGTTTTCATAGATTTGGAACATTACCCTAGAAGATCTTCCTTTATATAGACATATCAACGTTATACGAGGTATATTAGAAAATGAGCTAACTGGGAGAAGATGGCAGGATAATTGGGATAATGCAACACAGACTCACCCAGAGGCTAGAAGTCCGGAATATGATCTTGTCGTCAATTCGAAGCCATATTTTTTGTATAATACTTCAGTAAGACAAATGTTGAACTTATTACATAAAAATGAGGAGCATAGTCGGAGGCAGTAACGGTCCTGGGATTTCATTTGGGGGAAAACTAGGTAAAAACCTCATTTATATAATTTTGGACAAAAATGCCATTTTTCTTAAGAAATTTTCGGTTTGGGGGCATGTTCCCTGTCCCTCCTGAGGGCAGGGAACCTTTCCAAAATTTTTTGGCTATGTAACTAGCCTAACAGAACAGCTTTTTAGACCGAAAACCCATTCGACACATCCAATTTCATCTGGTTAGATGCTGGATATGGTCAAGGAAAACCGAAAAATTTTCCAGATGAGTACATATGGGAACCGAACTTTCCTAAAGACAAGGTTTCACTTACAAAAGTAATATAAACTCCAATTTTTTTGTTACTGAATTTTTCCAGATAACCCCTTTCTATGACCCTATAACACGGTATACCATAGACAAACTATACCGACAAGATTGGTCTGTCGTTTCTGGCGGATTCTTAGCTGGAAACAAACAAGCAGTTCAAAGGTATTATCGATATTATCACTGGAAAGTTGTAGAGTTATTGTTTAAACATCAAATGATAGACGATGATCAGGTAAATAAAGGTTTAAAAAAAGCAATCTTTAATTTTTAGACAATTTTGGTAATGTTGATAAATGAATATCCTGAATTATTTAATGTGTTACATGGCGGCTGGTTCGATGCGTTCAAATTGTTTCAATAAAATTGAATCAAATTTTTTATTCTTTCACTTTTAACTGCCATTATAAGAGCTTAGAATAAAGTAGTACTAGCAGGACGAGTCGCCTTTGATGCCTTGGCAGAAAGAATACGAAGCTTATTCTATAAGAAGCCAACCCTGAAATAGTCCGGCCTCACAGTCGGGGTTGCACGTGTTAACAAATCGGTTGAAGCTGCCAATGATTCATCGTATATAAAAAATCATTGCCGTTTTAGCCAGATCGTTATAGATACAAACGCAGCTTTATCACGCGCTGTTCATTTCAAAAGCAAAACATTCTATCCTGATAACTTCGGAAAGAGCAAAGTACTTTTTCTGCCTCTCCTTGTGATTTAAAACTTTGCTAGCAGTGTTATTGTGGAAAAGCCTTTATTTTTGAGAGACATTTTGAAAGTTTCTTTGCTTGTATTTTTCCAAAAATATTGTAATTTAATATATATGTAATTATGCCCACCAAAATATTCTCGGACGAGTTTTTAATCATTTTTTCCATGAGTTTTAACGTTTTGGTGCAAAGTTTTCAAGGGCAATTTTAATTGATGAATTGATTGCGTGCATTTTTTTGCCCATTTGAACAAAATCAAATTACCAAAATCAAAATTATTGAGCCATTGGAAAGTTACCCAAATGAGAGGCATACGGTGTGGCGACAGTTGAGGACGAATACTTGAGGATGAGACATTTGAGGATGGCTATTTGAGGACGGACATTTGAGGACGGGACATTTGAGGATGGGACATTTGAGGAACAAAGGTGGGATATATTTTTTTAGGCCCTGAATAGCACCCATCCTCAAATGTCCGGTTCACAAATGGCCGTCCTCAAATGTTCCATCCTCAAATGTCCGTCCTCAAGTGCCCGTCCTCAAGTGTCAAGTTTTCAAATAGTCATCCTTAAATATTACATCCTCAAGTGCCCGTCCTCAACTGTCGCCACGCCGGGTATACCCATAAAAAGTCTCAAAACTTCGTATTCTCTGAATCAAGGTAGGTAATGCAAACAATTTCATGCTTCGGCAATGCTCACAATCAATTCTCCGCCTAGAAAAACCCCCAGATAGCTAGTTTTCCGACGAAAATTGGGCAAACATATGCAAATAACATAGAGATAAAAAAGTTAGTCTGCTCGAGAGCAAGCTAATGATAGGTATCCGTAGCTAAGAATATTATCCTTAGATTTTAGCTAAGGATACTTATCCTTAGCTTTATTCCTCCGACTATCTCTAGCTGAGGATATCTATCCCTAGCTAAGGATACTATCCTTAGCCTTTAGCATTTACTCGAAAAAAGTTGCCATGATTTGTATATATTCGGAAAGTTTATAAAAAATGGAGCATTTTTTGTTTTTACGGATGTTCTGAATCGCTAACGGCTTTGAGATAATCCCGTGTGAAGTTTTGTTGTGTATTACAACGAAAACATAAACACGCATAAAATTTAAATTTTATGCTTGCCGCATTTATGAATTTGTGGCAAGCATAAAATTTTATGCTTGTTTTCGTTGTAATAAACAGACGAAACTTCACACACGATTATCTCGAAGCCGTTAGTGATTCAGAACATGTCGTAAAAACAAAAAATGCTCCATTTTTCATGAACTTTCCGAATTTATACAAATATGGCAACTTTTTCCGAGTGGACTGGTCTTTTAAAGCTCCCACTTAGACAATAATTATAGAGATAAAAAATGGGAAAATTTATACAGTATGAAAAAAACCCAAACAAGTGATTTTTAGTGCGAAGCGGGGGGTGTACACAAAAAAATGTAAGGCGGCGCTACGTGCCTTCGTAAAAAATAATTTAATAAATTCATAACATTCCATTTCCTATCTTCTGTCAAATAATAAAGAATTTTTTGATATCAAACGTGGGGAATTAATTTTTTTTTAAATCTGAAAGCTATGTCAGTGTCGGTTACTTGTCTAATAACAGGCACTGCCAAAACCTGACTGTTCTCTTGCTTGACCTGTCTTGTCAGGAATTTTAACTTGACATTTAGACTTTGAATCATGTATTCTATAATGACAAATAGTCAAGATACTAACGATCCCGATTATTTCACATGTTATGGTCGTCATGTTAAGGTCAGCACTTTTTTTACCGATAAATTGTATAAGAGGGCTAGTTGGTCGAAAATTTTGCCCTGGGGTTTTTCTATGTGGGGAATCGATTACGCGCATTTCCGAATCCTGAAAATGCTATATTGACTCTGATTCAGGGAAGGCAATCTGTGTATTGAAGCGAAATCGAAAAAATCCGTCCAAGAAGGCTAGGTAGTCAAAAATGTCGCCCTTGGGGGTTTTTCTATGCGGCGAATCGATTTTACATTTCTCGAATCTTGAATCAGTGTCAAGATAGCATTTACAGGGTTCGGCAATGTGCGATTCCTCGCATAAAATTACCCATAGGGTCATTTTTAGAAAAAAAGAAAAAAATTTTCAAAAATTTATTAATTTTTGAAAAATTTTCAAACTTCAAGGGATCATAACTCAAAAATTTTGAAAATATTTTTCTATAATTTCTTTTATATATAAAAGATTCATATCTTAGCCATCCAAAATGAGGTCGCTCGAAGAAATCCGATTTACACTCGATGAGTTATGACTACGAAAAGAGCCTATCCCAAAAGGGACATGCCGGCAAAAATGGGTTAAAAATTAATACGAATAAATGTATAATTTTAGAAAGTAGCCTCGGATATCGCTATCGCTCATATTGCTCTTGCTGCTTTTCTTTTTCTTGCTCACCTGATTTCCAGAGAAGGTTACATCTTCCTTAGTTTCCCTATTTCAACATTGGTCATTATTGCTGGTTTTGTGGTAATTTATGCTGATCGTAAAGCGAAAGCTTGGGCTTACGTTCCATTTCTTGTTGTGCAGGTAAGAGTATGCAAAAATTGTAAAACAAAAAAATTAGCGCAACCGATAATATTCGTTTCGCTCGGTTTGATTTGGCTTGAAGCCAAACAACAGCAAAGCTGAGATTCTGCTGTTTCATTCTTGGCCAAAATCTGACTCGGCCTGAGCCCACTATAAATTCTAAAGTAATATTTTTAGGCACTTATGATATTTAGTTTCCTTGTTGCCATTTTATTTATTCTAGCATATGGCATTACTGTACCTCAATGGTTAATCGAAACAGCAAAAAAAGGAATGTTACTGAATCGTGATCGTAATCTAACATATTTGACTTTGTTAAATCATTTTTTATAGAAACCCACGTCGCTTGCTTATTAGTTATGGTAATCGGTATAATTGTTGAAGCTTTGGAAATTTACCTTTGGACTATTGTTTACAGAGCTTATATTTACTTGTGTTAAGTTTTGGATGGACCATCACTTGTATAAAACTATAAATATTTTTTCTCCTTCAATTTTTCTTGTTATTGTTAAATATATGTAATTAAAGGACCAGCCCACTTTTGGGAGTCGCTGCCATGTGATAGAGCACAAAATGTGGAGCATTTTTTGTTTTTACGGCACTACTTGAACATCTAGCCGTAAAAAGTTATTTTGTTTCGCTCATAACTTTTTACGGTTAAATCTTCAAGTAATGTCGTAAAAGCAAAAAATGCTCCAAATCTTGCTCTTTTTGTGTACATGGCATCAACTCCCCAAAAGTGGACTGATCCTTTAAATGTATATAAAAATGTAAATAAATTTTAGATTTTTACTAACCATTTTAGACCGGCCCGGAAAGGGCTGTTTTCTAGTTTCGTAAATTTTCGGTAATGTTTGCTGTTCCGTGTTCCGCACCGGCAGGGTATACCATGTTGTTCCGATTCTAGTTTGTTGACCCTGTTGCGACTAGGGTTTTTTGAAATAGAAAAAAATTGACTGAAAAATCGCAATTTTCTATCATGGGTAACCAAAAATTGCAATTTATCAACAATTTCTTTTTTCTTTTCACGTTTCAAAAATCCATGAAAAATTCAATTTTTCAACTTTTTACATCGAGCTTTGATCTTTATTCATTGTTGTTTTGCGCTTTATTTTTCATTGTTTTTTACACAAAATATTTTTTACGTAAAACTTGCGTCATTGTATGTTTTGTTGCATTAATATGGGTAATAAAACAATCATGGGCGATTCTGATCTCCGATACCTACAAAACTATCTTTTGTCGAAAACAAACATGTACTTTGTGATAAAAACGTGCATTTTGATGAAATTGTTCCGCGTTTGATAAGTTGATTTTTGGTGTTCAAATTGTTGGTGACGTTCCTTTTTAAATCTGAGAATTTTCTAGAAATTTTCATTTTTCTATATTTACCTCCTCTTACTTCTCCATTTTTAGAGTTATTATCGCTATTTCAAGAAATGCCATCCGAATTACAAGACCTTGAAGCCGAAATGCTTTGTGATCAAACCGAACCTCCAGGTCAAGAACCGAGTATTTTGGATCCACGTATCTCTGCTCAAGATCTAAAAGATGACAAAAGCCTGGTCGAAACCGTCAAAGAAAAGATTTTCGACGCTTATGACGCTATGAAAGAGAAAACTTCGGAAATTACAGACAAGAATCCTAAGGTTGATCAAATCCATACCGGTGAAACAGTTGTAGACCAAATCCAGCATATAGCCGAAGGAACTGCGGATAAAGTTGAAGATATGGCAGAGGCTAGCAAGGATTATTTAAGCGCTATTGGTCTGTTTTCATTTAAATCTCTATGTAAATATCTATCGATGTAGTATATATTTAATAATTTTTAGATGATTCTCCAAAAGAACGAAGATACAACGATACAAGGGAATCTGATGATAGCTGACATGAGGAAGTCCTACCCGGGCGACACCGTGTAGGGCTATTGCCATCTGGACAGATATCTTATGTTGAAAAATATTAATTACATAGATTTTGATTGTATATATATGTATTTTTAATAAATTTTTATTAACTTTTTACTAATTTTTAACACTTGAAATTTTCTGAAAATGGGTTTAGATGAGATCAAATTTCGATAGACACCAAAGCATATGATTTTTAGCTATTTTAATATTTGTTTTCCTCGTGTCAATGATATATATGTTTTTGTGTTGTTTAGTGACGAAATCGACCTAATCAGATCATTAAGGATCATTTCCTTGTGTTTAGCTTTTTAGCACCTCTCGTCAATGATGTTTTTCAATTGTCGGTAATTAGGTGTCAACAAAGGATTTATGTTAGTTTAAAGCTTTTTTGAAGACGGAAAATTGTCTAGACAGTGTATTTTGAAGCGAAATAAAACGATTCCGACCGGTTTCCGCGAGTTTCCATTTTTTGCACTCTTTACCGTGCCGTGTGTCCCAAAAATACGAATATATGCTGTTTTATTTTGTTTTTTTTCTTATTTTTGTTTAGATTGAGAATTTGAATTTTATCAACTTTTAGTTAATTTTTTTGATTTTTGTTAAAGTTTACAAAAAATGTCTGCTTTATTACAACAATTGACTAAAGAAAAATGTTTGGACATTTTAATGGAAAAATTAGAACATCCACAACACCAAGAAACTTCTACGAATCAAGTTCAAAATGTTGATATCAAATATGAGGTATCTTTTAAGTATTCTACAGTCAACCCTCCCGTTAACCCCCCCCCCCTAAAATTAAATTTTCCCAACAATTTTGACCTGAAATTTGATGTGGCGTGGTCTAAAAAATGGTTTTTAGACACTTTTTTAGGCCCTGCCAAATCAAATTTTCGGGGGGGGATTAACAGAATATTTGACTGTATCTATAGATCAAAGTAGACAAAGGTAATAGGAAACCCAAAAAATTTACTTATACCCATAACCTCATCCCTTAGACATTGTGTAGTGGGAAGTGTAAGGGAGGCGATCGCCCAGATTCCCATCTCTATAGATATCAGAAAAAAGTGTAAAATGAGGAAATATGGTAAGTAAAAAATTTTTAGCCCCAGGTACCCGATCATGTCTACAAGTACCATATTTACGAATGGCAACATAAAAACAAGGATCACCAACAACAAACTCCTATTGCAGAAGTTTCGATAGAGCACGAGGTTATTCAAAAAAATTTTTTTAACATGCAAATTTTAGGCGTCAAAAGAAGGTGCCTCTGAACAAGTTGTTGCCAAATGTCCTCCTCATGAGAAATGGTCGGAAAATACGTTTGACGAAGAGCTCTACAAACATATAAATTTTCAATATTGAAAAGTTACTTTTTTATATTAAATCTGTTTTCCTTTAATTTTTCTTGTAAATATTTTTTTGAAGTGCCATTACAAAATTTTTGTGTGAAAATTTCTACATCTTTAAAATTCTAGATATCAAACTCCATGTATTTATTATATTTTTTAGTCATTTATTTTTAATTGTAAACAACCACAAAATCGTCATTATCTAACTTGAATTTAATAAAATTTGTAATATCTGGCAAAATAATGATTTCGCTCTTTGCCATCCGACAATTCCACCCATCACCTTGAAACATTTCATGCAACATTTTGGCTACATACTCACAAATTCCGTCAAAATCTCGGGAAAACTCATGTGAATGAAAGAGCAACGCTAAATATAGTGCTGTTACGACTTTTTCCTTTTTTTCTTCATGGAACTTTGATATAGTCTCTCCTATGGGCAAAGCCAACAAGGATCTTCTTACTTCTTTCAACAGCCACAAGCCCAATAATATAGCCCCTATACCCAAAACCAAGGCACCTAACCGAGCTATGGTCAACCCAAGCCCCCCTTCTTTGACAGCAAATTATGGCGCACAAAACAATGTCTTGCGTGTCCTGGGCGTTAGAAATTTTATTTTTAATATAAAATTGCGAAAAATTACACAAAAATAAAAGTTTTTGTTTAAGATTTTCTTACATTTTATTTTCTCCAAGATATTCGTGAATCTTGTCATTATTCTTATCAATAACTTCTTGGGTAATGTCGTCGCTCTTGTGGTGTTGTCGGTCCAGATCAGGGTGGGGGTGTGGGATAGTGTTCGTAGTGGTTTGAACGGGTTGTTTAGTAATAGGATCGGTGGTTTCTTCAGCCTTGCCAAGAATCTAAAAGGTTAATCAGTACATGGAAGGTGACTTATTCCAGCCCACCCCTCCCCAATCCGCTATGTCACTGCCCCTCCTCCTTCCAACAATTCTGCATACCTTCTCTTTAGTATTAAATGCCGTTTCTTTCAAATTCTCCGCGTATTGCCCCAAAACTTCTTTGGTACACTCGGCCGACGTTGTCAACGACTGCTTCAGAGCTTCAGCTACATCCGCCGCAGTACTTTTAACCGCTCCGGCCACATTGGCCGCCGTGGCTTGTACACCCTCAACTGTGTGGACGACCGTTTCTTCTGTCGATTTTTTCATTTGGGCCGCCATTTCTTGGGCAGATACAGCGGCATTGGTCAAAGTTTCTTTTGTGGATTCAGCCGCGTGGGTAACCATCCCCTTGGTAGATTCAACAGCTCCGGAGACTGCTTCTTTGGCTTTTTCCATCAATGGTTTTTCTTGGCTAGCTTGGCGTTGTTGATCAAGATCGGGATTGGGATGAGGCTGGGTGTTAGTGGTGGTTTGAATCGGGTGTTCATCAACAAGCATTGTGAATTATGGGGTTTCTAAAGAATTTTTAGATTTGTTGGACCGAAAAATTAAAACTTCTATCAAAAAATGATCAGAGAAAATAAAAAATACGTGAAAAATCGGATCTAGTGAGGATGAAAAAATTCCAAAACAATCATAGGCCCTATTATCCTAGGTTGTTTATCAACTCGACGATGTTCTCTTCTCACAATTTCGTCAAAAACAACACGATTGGATCGATTGTTAATGCCTTATTTCATTTTTCTTATATTGATTGTGTAAACATTTTACTAGAAAAATCGTTTATTTACACCAAAAATTTATACAAATAACCAGTAAAATAGCAATGAGATTTTACAAATTTTATACAAACGAAAGTGAAAAACGGAAATTTTTTGATCAAAGCTCATGTTCATAGCCGACTTCTTAGTGAGCTTCCTGCATACGGCTGTGGATATTCTGATCTAAAAATCTGGAACAGAAATATAAATTTCAATGCCTACCAGTCTTGTGGATACCTTCATGAGCCTTGTTTCCAGCCTCGTGAGCAGCATCACGACCTTTTTGGCACCTTCTTGGGCTCCCTTGTTGGCCAAGTAATGACCCTTGGATTCACCTTTGTCGGCCAATTCTTGGCCCATAGCGGCACCCTTATCGGCCAATTCTTCGGCTTTGGACGCACCTTTGCTGGCCAATTCCTTGGTTTTTTTCGGCTCCCTCGTGGACACGTTCCTTGTTCTCTGGTTTCATGTCGGATTCATCAGCTTTCTGCTCGGCTTCTTTGACCTTTCCAAGAACCTGAAAAAGAAAATTTTAAAATGTGCAAATTTTGAAAAATCGTTAGAAAACGGGTTTTTTTAATTTTTGACCAAAAAAGGTTTTTAGAACGTAAAAAACGTAATGTTTTGAAAACATGTAACCCAAAAAATGCTAAAAATTCCTTTTTACCCTATCCCTACCTTATCACTGTCTTTTTTACATATTCCGCGGTGTTGGCCAACGACTCTTTAGTAGCTTCAGCCGAGGTCGTCAACAATTGCTTCACGGCTTCAGCCGCATCTGCCGCCTTGTACTTGGTCGCTTCCATTGTGCTGGCCACGGTTTCCTTGGTGGGTTCAACGGCTCCAGTAAGTGTTTTCTTGGCTTCTTTATCATGGTCTTGTCGTGCATTTCTTGAGATTCTTGTTAGTTCTGGTTGGATTGAGACATGATTAATTAGTAAAGCGTAGAATTTAATAAGATTCTAAACAAGAAAAATTAAAAAGTTAAAAAAGCTGAAAAATAATAACAAATCGTGTAAAAACCAAAATTGTAATTTTTTTAGCATCAAGTTGAAATTTCTAAGTTTTCGTTTCAATATCCAACTTTTTTGAAAATTTCAAACAATTTAATTTATTGTACGACAGATGGAGGTCGCGATAAAATAAATAATGGACAATAAAGTCAAAATTAAACATGTATGAAGACTTGATTGTAGAAATTTTAATTGTTCGTCTCTACGACCCCATTTAGGGGTCGAAAAATTGGTTTGAAATTCGCGAGAACACTTTATAACGTAAATGAGAATTTTTGCTTTTACCTTCAATATTCCGCCCATATTGAAATTCAGGCAACAATCGAAAAAAGGTTGCCTGATCATCAATAAGTTTGGTCTTATTAGAAAATCTCGAAAATATAAATTCCAAAAAAGAAAAAATTACGACCTCTCAAATTTTTTGTATAAATTTTTAATAGCGTTAGAAACTAACGCTATTAAAAATTTATACAAAAAAATTTGAAAAAAATCAACAACCACATAAAACTAAGCCATACCCAAACCCCAACTGGTCTTTAAACACCCAGATTTTACGAATGTGCTATAAATTACACAACCAAGTGACGAATACTAGTCTTAACTCTTATTCTAGCCAGACTTTGTTTACTACACGTGTTTGCTGTTCTCCATTTTGACCACGAGGCTGAAGAGTGCCGTATATGTGAACTGAAAGAGATTGCCATTGAAAAAGAAGGAAAACACACGAAAACAACAAGGCAGAGTCGTTTACCGGAAATTTCGAAAACGCGGGACAATGTTCAATGAGGACTGGCTAGACAAAAATAAACAATAGATACAAAGTTGTGGAATAAACAAAATGAATAAGTCAAAATAGAGGTTGTTTTTTGGGGTTTGTGGTTGCTTTTGCTTTTTTGAAGAAAAATTTATGCGTTAGTTTAAGTTTTTTTATAATTTTAAAAAAAAGTCGAGAAAATAAGATTTTTTACCAACCTTGTGCAGGCATGTAGCGAAGGGGAAACTATGATGTTGGCCCATGTACTTCACTTGGAGCTCAATCCCAAGGTATAGGCCCACAAGATCCACCAGGGCATGGGGCAATTCCCCTCCCATAACCTGAAAAATTAAAGTTTACGCCCTTAATTTTGACCTTTTTTGGGGTCATTGCCCCCCTCGCGCGCTCCTGCCTTACCCTGTGCATGTATCGCGAATTTTCAGTTTTAGCCCAATTTTTAATAAAAATTCGCAAATTTTTAGAATGAAAACTCGTCATAGAAGCTATGATGTTGGCCCATCTACTTCACTTGGAGCTCAATCCCAAGGTATAGGCCCACAAGATCCACTTATTGGCGATCAACATGGATGGGTTTACAACCATCGAAGAGAAATTGCTGCATTTTCTTTTACATTGATCATAAAAATTATATGGAGGTAATTTTTGAAATTTTTTCTTAGGAACCAGAGCATAACAAAAAAATGGAAACTTCAATCAATGAGCTCCCAACCCCCTCCTCCAACAAAAAACATGTAAATTTTTACGGGATTTTGCTCAATTTTGTCAAAATTTTGGATATTATTCACCCGCCTACTCCTCTACCATTTTTTAGAATGATCACCAAAACAATCAATGCAATCGTCCGACAAATTCGGTGGTACTTAAAAATAGCCGATTGGGCATTTTACCTTGGTGAAAAACTTATTGGTTTCTTTTTTGGAGTCAACCAAGAACCCGGAGCAGTACATCCAGCAACTGAAGTTCAAGGAAGACTGCCACCCAAAAGATAGAAAACACCGCATAATTTTATTGTGTTTTTAATTTACATAAAAAAGTTTAAATAAATTTTTACTTAAATGATTTAATTTTTTTTAAATTCCTACACGTAAAAATGCTTTCCTGACCATATTTCAGTAAAAAGGTTGGTCAATTGAAGCAAAAAGTCAAATAATTTTGAAACTAGAAAATCACATGTAAAGATTTTTCTCTATTTCTTCATCTTGATTTTTCGCAAATTTTCGTTTTCTTTACGTAGCCGCTCAATTTCTATATTGGCTTGCATCAACTGGGAACGTTGCTGGCGCACATACCCTTCCAACTCACGAATCTAACAATTTTAAGATTATATAAACATTAAATTGAATTTTTTTTATACTTTATTCATGTAAAATTTATCCTTCGGAATGCTGCTAGTACTAGTGTTAGTGTACTTGTCGAACATTTTCTTCGGGAATTCTGGCCTGAAAAGTTATTTATTACCTGATCCATAGCTAGTTACAAGGAGGGGTAAGATAACCGGATTTTGGGCCAAAAGTTTTCAGATTTTCAAAAAGTAACTTTTTCAACTAAAAATGACCAAAAATGGTGATTTTTGCCACAAATTTCCCATTTTTGATCAAAAATCGACATTTTTTGGCATTACGACGATCGGAGAAAAATATACTCGGTACAATTATTAGAGAAAAGTTCATTTTTTATGAGGAGGGGGGAGAGGTTCTCTCGGGCACTCTTTAAATAAGGTCCAAACTGCATGTAAAAAACAAAAAAATTACCCCGAATAATTCTCTCAGCCCCTTCTACCACCATCTCATCTTTCTCTAGAGCCTTACGAACTTCTTCTTCATTTTCAAACTCGATAAAACACAAATTGTTGTTGAACCCTTGGAGATCATGGAGAAAGAGTTGAACAATTTTTAGACCTAAAAATTGAAATTTCAAGAAAATTTTTCTTCTACCTTCAAAAAACTTTTTCACCGTTTCCTCATTGTGATGATAAATCCATCCATGGGTGCTCACAAATCGACTAACTTGTTCAAAAAGTTGTATAGGTTTTTCATTCTAAAATTCAATTAAAAACAACTTACGAGCCAAAAAATATAAGAAGTTGAAAAATTTTTTATGATTTTGGGGTTAACCACGAATAGAAAACTTTATGATGCAAATCACTTTTTTCAAAGTTTTTTTTAATATAACATTTACTTTATCATTTTTCGATTTTGAGAGTAGCCCCCCTACTAGGTAATGTTTTTACCTATTTTTTGGAACATGTGTGAGGGTGTTTGTAAATTTATATCCCTTCTCGACTGCACTATCATAGCCTAAAAACTTAAAAACTACTTTCATATTTCCATTCAAATTTTCTTTATCTTCAACATTGCCTTGTTTTTCATTCTTTTTCTGACTCCCAGCTGGCTTATGCAAATTTTCTACATCCGACCCATCAGGTTCATCACTACCCGAACTTTCAGTAAAAACTCCATCACCAGGTGAGGTGTAACCACTTTTGTATTTAGCCATAATTTTGCAGCACTAAAATTTTATATCAACAAAAATTTGCCTGATAAACACCTAAAAAAAAATCAAAAATGGCCAGAAAAATACTGACTCATCACAAAGAGAAGTTTCGAAACCGACCAGATATACACATGCAGAAAAACACGGAAAAGGATAATAACTTTAGTGGCTACAAAAATTTGAAAAATTCGATAAAATAAAAAAAATTCGAATTTTTTCGTTACTTTTTTATGATTTCAAATTTTCAATAAATTGTAAAAAATCGCAAAACGAAGTTTTTTGCTATCTAATAAAATTCGCTGCAACAATAGGCGCGAGCTTCGGTGGTTCAGTTGTCTATGGCTCTAACAAAAGTTGTTCGATAAAAAGAACAGTGAAAGTTAGACTCCTCCGTGTATCAAATAGATTCGCCTTTCAGCGTGAAAAGGCGATTTTGCTAGAATTATTAGATTAAATGCAGAAGTTCCGCGAGAAGATCAGGGAACGGGCTCGACAAAAATTTTACGGCGTTGTCAACAGGAACGTTGTTGCGCAGATTACCAGAAGAGGAGGCACAAGCACTGAAAGTACAATTTCAAGTTAGTTTTTTTGTTTCTCATCAAAGGTGATTTCTTTCTTCAGTATTTCTACAAATCTGCACTAGATTATGTAGACAACTGGTTTCGTCTCGAACATTATCCTTCAATTTTGAGTTGGATTGGTCTTCGATCGAAAGAGGTTTTGCATGAGGATGTGATGAAGTTGGCATTGCAAGTTGCACCAGAGTTGAGTGATTTATTTTTGACGAAACTACCGAACTCAACCGTATTTTGGCAGAAATTCCTGATGAAAAATTTAATTCGGTTAATGCTGAAGAAAAATGGAAGCAGATTTTCAAAGCCGATCTTCCCAACCTTTACAGAGTGGTGCAAAAAAAGTGGCAAAAATGGTCATTTTTGGGAGCATTTTTTCAACAAAAAAATTTTTCTAAAAACATTTCTAGGGGTAAAAATAGCTGAAAAACACGAATCCGGCATCGAAAAAAAATGTTGACCCCTAAAATGGCAAAAAAAGAGTGTTTTTTGAGCCCGAAAAAATACCCCCAAAATGCCATTTTTGCCACTTTTGATTGTAGTACCTAAAATTGTTGTGCTGAATTAAATTAATTTTGTTGAGATAAAATTAGAGACCGCCACGTAAAAAATTTTTTCCGAAATTTTTTGCTAAAAGTGTCCAAAATGGGTGTAGAAACAACTTTAATTAAGACCGTTGGCAAATA
>JAQGBS010001063.1:0-17401 GCA_034698545.1 Acrobeloides obliquus | reverse complement strand
ATGGATAAATCATTTATTTTTTAATTATATTATACAGTTTTTGTGTGATTTTTTGACTAATTTTGGAAACGATAAAATAGAGCATTTTTGTTTTTACGGCATCATCTGAATCGTTTTTTCCATCAAGATAAATGCATTTGAAAATTAGTTTTTATGCTAAAAGTAGTAAAAAAATTTTTTTGTAAGAACGAAATGTTCGTTTATATTACCTGTTTTCAAGAAAATGTCATTATAGAAAACGAAAGAAAAAGCAGTATACGCCGTAGAACTAATCATTAAGTTGAATTTTGAAGCAATTTTGCATGTTCGAAAAACACCAATCGATCGAATCTTTCAAGAGATCATAGAAATGAGATATCGATTTTCTTCTAGACTACACTTTGTTCAAATTTTCAAACTACATGCTATCAAGAATGTTCATTCGAATGAAAATTACGTTCTAAACTAGAACGCATAAGATGACCTTATTTTTCTAAACCTTCTCAATCAATCAATTTTAGATCCTATCGAAATAAATGAGATATTGACATCCATTCAAGAAAAACTTGCTTGAAACTCTAGACAGTAGTCGATAAAGTATGCTACCGCCATATGGAGTAAAATGTTTATTACATATATTATTAACCTCAAGTATGATAAGATTAATAGTAGTATGTACATAGTTGTCTGTATTGATCTTATCATACTTGAGGTTAATAATATACAAACGGTCAACGTAGAGAAATCTTATTTGTAAGTTTTATCAGTATAAAAGCCATCAAATATTTAATTCAAGTAAACAAATTTAAGAGACAATATCTCGAAATGTCGAACCCGGAGTGGCTATAGTAGCGAAATTTTGATTCAATTTTTGAAACTATGGTATACTCTAGGTTTTTGGGGTCATCTGAAGTCCGTTTTTGAATTCGAATTTTTGGTGCCCCTGTACGGCAGGTCGGCCTTTTGAACTTTAGGTCAAATTTCAAATGGGCATATCTCCGGCCAGCTAAATCCGTTTTGATGTCGTTGTAAAGCTGGTGAATTCTACTTCATTTTTTGTCTATACAACTCCTAGTCAAAACTGCATAGTTTTGGAGATGGAGCAATTTTTCTCATTTTTTAGATCATTTTTGAAGTCCAAAAAAGCACTATTTTTGATCTAACTCCTACGGGTTGTTCGAGTGCACTACGTTTCTTCGCCTATTATTTACTCCTATTTAGTACCTACAATTTGAGCCATCGCTCGCGGGAAAAGCGTGATCCCAAAAAATAGAAAATGAAGCCCGAAAAGGTTAGACAAAAATTTTAAAACTCTTTAGATTAGCGAATTTTGCCATAATTTATATATTCGGAAAATTCATGAAAAATGGAGCACTTTTTGTTTTTACAGTAAATTCTGAATCGTTATTGTTGTCGAGATAATCGCGTTTGAAGTTGGCTATTTTTTGGAATTGGTTTAGAATTTGAATTTCCTTCCAAAACCCTGATTTTCAATTTTGGCGGGAATTCAACCGCGTTTTAACTAAATGGGTCCAATTTTTGCTCTTCGCTCAAGGTGTCTAACTTTGAAGGACCATATCTACGGATACAAAAAAGTTTTGGATTTTTGGAAGACAGATTTGTTATATTGTGATCATACAGTTACTTTTAGGCAACAATTGAAAAAAAATCTGAGACTATGACTTTTTTGCTTGGTACCTTCATCTTCGAAAACCTTCAGACAATCTGTCTTAATATTCGATTCTCACAGAAATATGGTGATTAAAGTTCTAACGACATAAAATCATATTAACTGTCGGAATCATAAAAAGTTAATAATCATTTTACGTTCATTTTTTTCCATTTTGCTTGGTAGTGTACAGGAAGTATTTCATTAAAATTTTAAATTCTGAGAAGAGAAATTTATACATCATATGTCTTCCAAAATATCAGAGAACAAAAGATTCGATTAAAATTATGAATTTTTTAACTATGTTTTCACATGAAAAAAGCTAACATTTCACAAGAAAAAGCTAAAATCTTTCCCATGTAGTAATATAGTTATGTGTGTCTATTTGTATGTTAGCATCGAGATCTTGAGAACTATGAATGCCAAAGACTTAATTCTTTTTTACATTTTGTTATTGGCATTTTTTCAGGAACTAAAAAGATTAGACTTTTTTATGCTACGCCTCCAATGAGCAATTTATGGCGGCAATTCATGGTAAATTGCTGAAATTTATGGTTCGAAAAATTTATGGCGAGTTGGGAGGCAATAGTATTCTACCCATGTGGGATTCGAACCCGGCTCGTACCGGGTAAAAGTCAATGGCGCTATCAATTGAGCCACGGAGACTAAATTTTTAAAACCTACAAATTTTGGCCATGATTAAATACATTTTTTGTTGTTGTTTAAATTGAAATTTTAAATATTTTTTTATAACAAATAATATTTTTAAACAATTCTCAGTTTAAACTACAGCAAGACTCCCATTTTGTGCTTATTTTAAGCATTTTTGCTTACTTTTTGAAGTTCTGTTATTACATTTTGATAAGAAAATAAGCAGGCGCTTATTTTATGCTTATTTTAATCATTTTTTGCTTAAGTTTGAAGTTCTGTAATCATATTTTGATCTGGTTATAATCAGATTATTTTTGCTCTGAATGTAAAAAATAACGAAAAACAGAGTTGCACAGCGAAAACAGTCCAATTTCCAGGAAGTTAGGGGTACAAAATCGGGAAAGTACCCTCAAATTCAATATGGCGTAGAAAATTCAAAATATGGCAGATTTACACCAAAATCTAATCGATTGCGCCCCAAATATTCCTCTAACAAATGCTTTTTAAATTAGGTAAAAATATTTTAAGGGTCTCGAAAAAACCGTTTTAAGTGACTCGGCAACATCAAAAAACATGTGCTCAAAGCGCGCTCACATATTGGGATGCGCATACGCGCCCCAGTGCAGTTTTAGTAAAACAGAGGTGCAGCCCTGCAGTTTTGAGTTGCTACTACGCAATTGTTGCTGTAATTCACGAAAATTTCACGTTTGCTAGTTGGACAATAAATTTTTAATCTAAAAAATATATGTAAAGATGGTATAAACCATAAAATAATTTAAAAATTATAAATGCTTATTTTGCTTATTTTTAGGATTTGAGAATGATTACAAGTGCTTACTTTTTGAATTTTTCGTGCTTAAAACGATGAGAAACTTGCATTTAAAATAGTGTAGCGTGTCTAAACCAAGGACTAGTCCAGATTTTAGTTCTTGTTACAATGCTGAGCTATGTAATTTATTTAAATCTTTTCCAATTTCTATGGATGGCAGTAAATGAAATAGCTGCCATATTTTTATTTTTAAAAACACTATGGTATGTGTTTTGCTCTAAAAAAGGAATTGCTTTCAATTTTTCGCTGACATTAAAAAATTACATTATATTTTCGTTTTTATCTTCATCTTTTACCTTTATCCATGCACTATATATGTCTATTTTTTGGAGGAATCGTAAGTCAATTTTTTATGACACTAGCATTTCTTATTCAACACTCAGAGGATAGACAAATTTTTTTGGGAGAATCAATACAATTTTTCATGCTGATTATGAACACGAAAAAATTTTTAAAAAGTTCCTTAGTGGGGTCTAGGACTCCATCTTTGTGTGTATCTCGCTAAATTTTTAGGTTTTTTTAGTAATCACCATATCTCCTCGTAGGAATTGAATTGAGAGACCGTTGACCACTCATTTGAAAGGAAGTGGTCTGCTCTACAACTTTTATAACGATATCTATATCAAGTTTTCGATTCAATAAAAAGTTACAGACCAATCTTTGAGACATCCTCTGTTTTTTGACATGGTATTGAGATACACACAAAGATGGGGTTCCAGACCCCCCTCCCTTTCAAAAGTTTGTTCGTATTCGTAATCAGCATGAAAAATTGTATTGATTCTCCAAAAAAATTTGTCTAATCTCCGAGTGTTAAGATTTAACAGCCAATGAAAAAATCCTATTTTAGCTCCGAGTTACAGCGCTTATGTCATGTTTATCACAGGATGGATCGATCTTTCTATACTTCCAGCCGTTAGTGCGAGCGTCTTTTTTATTACGCTTGAGTGTTGCTTCATTTTGAAATTTCCTACAATATATGGTCATAAATTTAAAAGAAATTTATATTTAGCATCCATATCAAGTTGCACTCTCATCACCATTATAAACGGAACTTTTCTAATGTTAGAATTACCTAACACCGATGTTACAGGTACGAACATGTTGTTTGGGGTCGCCCAGTTCTGCTCATCATTTGGGGTTGCCCAGTAAGCTGCTCATCAGCTGATGTAAACAGTTTACGACGTTAGCATTCGCTGTCGCATTACATATGAAGATTACGACGTTAGCTGAGTCGTAATGCATTACAACTCGTTGTATTTTAAAACGGGAAATTTGTAAAAGTACGACTGCGCCGAACGGGGCACCAAACGGCGCCAAACAAGCCAAAGGATCTAAATTAAAATGCAGGAGATCTAGTTCTACAAAAATGACTTTTCGAAATTTTGTTAAAGGGGGGTGCATTTTGCAACCATTTGGGAGAAAAAAATTTTATTTCGTAAAAATGACCCTATTGAGGGTAGTTTGATGCAAAAAATCGATTGTGCGCACTTCTGAAGCGCAAAAACGCCATCCTAGAACAATTTTCCGTGAAAAAAGATGAAAAAAAAGCAAAAAAATAGGCAAATTTATACGAAAACTTGGTCAAGATGGCGTTTTTACCCCTCAGGAGTGCGTGCATCAAATTACCCCCAATGGGGGTCATTTTTACGAAAAAAAATTTTCTCTCAAATTGTCGCAAAATGCACCCCCTGGTGGGTTTGTAAACGTTGGTTACTGGATGACGCTTTTTCTAGAATACTGAGAAATTTACAGATTGCGTACTATTTGTTTGTTTATGTAAACGATACAAAAGAGTGGTTTATTGGATTCTTAGAAATGTTCTAGCCATTCTGAATATTATCATTGGAATTTTGTTTTTATACTTTTTGAAATGCTCAAAAAGGGCACAAGAACATGAAAATACTACAAAGGTCAGATAAAAAATTTTGAAAGCTCTATACAAAACACTCTTTATTGTTCATGGTGTAACTAGCATTAAAGTTAAGAGAGGCCCTAGGGTTTTTTTAATTCGAGAATTGTGCACATTTTCGAACTGTGAAAATAAATACTTGACACTGATTTAGAGTTTAAATCTATGATCATCTGAAAATAATTTTAGAGCCATAATTTGGTCTTACGAACCGTTATTGCGACGCTAGTACTAGATCTAATCCCGGGTTCAATTACTTTTCTTTTACCATATTTTATACCAATCGATTTAAACAGTTATGCAGGACCATATATACGAGTTTTGACATCATTAGATTCACTATATTCTTCAATAATATATGAAAAAATTGTAGGAAAAAGGACGAGTATAAACAAAATAGTAACCACGAAAAGTATTCAAACTGCTACCACTCCCAGAAGTAATGGATAAATCGTTTATATTTTAATTATATTATACAGTTTTTGTGTGATTTTTTGACAAATTTTGGGAATATAAAATTGAAGCATTTTTGTTTTTACGGCACCATCTGAATCGTTTTCCCCATCAAAATAAATGCATTTGAAAATATGAATTCGTGTACATGTTTTCGGGACACGGGTCATATGGCTCAAAATTCATATGGCTCAAATTATCACATGGCTCAAATTTACATGGCTCAAAATTCATTCGGCTCAAATTTCATATGGCTCAAAATTCGTTCGGCTCAAATTTCGTTCGGCTCAAATTTGAGCCAAATGAATTTTGAGCCAAGTGAATTTTGAGCCAAATGAATTTTGAGCTATATGAATTTTGAGCTACGCAAATATTTTTTGGCGCCAAAATATTTTTTTAGCACCAATATTCTGGATTCGGATTCTGAATCTTGATTCTGAACTAAATCCGGATTCCAATCCTGAATTCGGATTCAGAATCTGAATTCCGGATTTTGATTCTCAATCTAGATTCTGAATTCGGATTCAGAACCCAGATTGAGAATCCGATTCAGAATCCGAATTCTTAATCGGATTCTGAATCCAGAATCTGAATCGAGAATCTGAATCCAGAATCCAAATTCAGAATCCAGAATTTGAGTCCAGAATCCGGATTCAGAATCCGATTCAAAATCCAGAATCAGAATCCGGATTCAAATCCAGATTCAGAATCCGATTAAGAATCCGGATTCAGAATCCAATTCAGAATCCGGATTCAGAATCCGATTTAGAATCCAGAATCTGGATTCAGAATCCGATTCAAAATCCAGAATCCGATTCAAAATCCAGAATCAGAATCCAGATTCAGAATCCGATTCAGAATCCAGATTCAGAATCTGAATCCGAAATCCGAATTCAGAATCCGGTTTAGAATCCAGATTCAGAATCCGATTCAGAATCCGGATTCAGAATCCAAATTGTGAATCAGAATCTGGATTCAGACTCCAGAGTCAGAACCCAGAATCAGAATCCAAAATCCGAATCCAGAACCAGATTCAGAATCCTGATTTCGAATTCGAATCCAGATCCGGATTCAGAATCCAAAATCCGAATTCAGAATCCGGATTCAGAATCCGGATTCAGAATCTGAATTCAGAATACAGATTGAGAATCAAAATCCGGAATTCAGATTCTGAATCCGAGTCCAGAATCGGAATCCGGATTCAGAATCCGAATCCAGAATATTGGTGCCAACAAAAATATTTGCGGCTCAAATTTCATATGGCTCAAATTTCGATAGCTCAAAATTCATTCGGCTCAAAATTCATTCGGCTCAAATTTCATATGGCTCAAATTTCGTTCGGCTCAAATTAGAGCCGAACGAAATTTGAGCCATACGAAATTTGAGCCATACGAAATTTGAGCCATATGAAATTTGAGCCATGTGACCGTTTACCTGTTTTCGTTGTAATAATCAAACTTTTTTGAATTCTTTGCGGTGAAAAAATCGTGAAAAAATAGCATCAATCGATAGAGAATTCTATGTTGAACAACTTTGCTAATTTGGGTAAAAAATTATTTTTTTCGATCAAAAATGCAAAATAATTTTAAATTCATGCAGGGTTTTCGTTTCAATATACAAAAATTTAAACTTATTTTGCATTTTTAATAAGAGATTTTTGTTGATGATAAATAATGTATCTTTTACATTTTTAATTTGTCTTGTACCAAGTTTTGTCTGATGTTGATTATTAGAAAAAATTTTCCTCGCACCCTGTAATATTATGATATAAAAATTTGCAACAATTACGTCTGAAAATAATAAAAAATGATTCTTTTCTGACTTCAATAACTTCGATTACACAATAATATTTTTGCGATATTTATGAATATCTTTTGCATGCCTTAGGCTCTTCCTAGAAGAAATCGAGAGAGTGAAAAGAAGAATTTCAGTTTAAAAAGCGATTGGAGCACAGTGTTTCAAAATGTGAAAAAGCAAAACAAGTTCACTTGATTTCGGATAGGATATGTAAAATCTCAAAAAATATGTTCATATTGCCAACAAATATCGGTCTTACTTTGAAATTCCATTTATTCGAATTATTTTTGTTATTTCTTAGCATACAAACTAATCATATCAAAAAATGAACTGTTAGAAAGGGGTCATCCACATATTACGTAATCAAAAGTTTTAGTTCTTTGACCCTCCCCCCATGTTACGTAATCAATGGCAAAAATTTTTAAATAAAAAATCAAAGCCAACAATTTTTATAACACAAATATGATGTATACGACAAATGTTATTTGGTTTTAAATTGTAAAAATTACTAACGGTTTTTTGAAAAATTAATCGAAAAAATCAAAAAATTTTGAAAAATTGAAAAAAAATCGAAAAAATTGAAACCAAAAATTTTATACATTGTAATTACGTAATCATTGACCTGGCCCCTCTTCTTCCGTAATCATTTGGCTACCCTCCTCCCTACTTGATATCTGGATGACCCCAAAAGAAAACATATGTCTGTAAAATAGTAAAAAAATTTTTTGTAAGAACGAAATGTTCGTTTACATTACCGGTTTTCAAGAAAATGTCATTATAGAGAACGAAAGAAAAAGCAGTGTACGCAGTAAAACTAATCATTTTTTTCAAATTTTCAAAGTACATGCTATAAAATATGTTCATTCGAATGAAAATTACGTTCTAAACTAGAACACATGAGATGACCTTATTTTTCTAAACCTTCTCAATCAACCAATTTTAGATCCTATCGAGATAAATGTGATATTGATATCCATTCAAGAAAAACTTTTTTGAAACTCTAGACAGCAGTCAATGAAGTATGCTACCGCCATATGAGTAAAATGTATATTAAATATATTATTAATCTCAAGTATGATAAGGTCAATACTTAGTTGTATGTATTGATCTTATCATACTTGAGGTTAACAATATACAACCGGTCAACGTAGAGAAATCTTAGTTGTAATTTTTATCAGTATAAAGGCCATCAAATATTTCATTTTTTACCCATCTACCAGATCAAGATCAAGTAAACAAATTTAAATATTTATCTAGTCAACATTTTTTATATTTATGCAATACAATGTGTTTTGAAATTAATGACCCATCTTTTATTGTTGATCTTAAAAGTTGATTTTCTTGAGTTTGAATCATGTTTTTTTGAGAAATTCAAAAAAAGTCTTATAGTTGAAAGTTCGAACTATCTGTCTATTTTTTGAATTTTTCAAAAAAACGTGATTCAAACTCAAGAAAATCAACTTTTAAGATCACCAACCAAAAATAAAAATGGATCATTAATTTTAAATCACCCTGTTTGTTTTTTGCAGCTAGTAACATCAACAAGTACGAAAACAACCACCAGTCCTGAAACGACCACAACGACTTCTACACCTTTGATGACTACAACAACTTCAAGCACGCCGAGTAGGTGGTCAGCTTGTCCCGATATATTCAACAACAGAAGACACGTTCATTAGGACTGTAATAGTCGGATTTAACTCTTACTATTGGATAGGCTTATTTGCTCCAGGTGGTTGTTGCTTTGGTGGCGAGAGCTGTTGTATCTGCGATTGGTATGATGGCACACCTGTTGATTATACGGGTTGGGTACCTTTTGCCTCGGATACTCAATTTGGTTCATGTGTATACGTTACTAATGTTGCCAATCATACAATAGGATGGGACAACTCTGCGGCTTACATGACTTGTACTCTTCCATATGCGTCTTATGCTCAAACTTTGGAATTCGTATGTGAATCGAATCTGATATCTGTAGGATAGACTTGATTGTTATATTTGAAATTTTATTGATAAATCTAGTGTTTTAAAATTTTTTGAAAACATAAAAAATTAAAAGAATAAACAAGGAAAAAACCAGGATTCTATCTGTTATGATGTTGAGGACGTTTCTTAGTAGCAGCTGGGCTCCCACTTGATAAAGAAGTTACCTGAAAATTGGGCGATTAGTCCGTACTCTAGTGGGAAAACCACTAGAACACCAGCTGCATAAGCTCCCTAGTTTGGAGTTTTTTACTATATTTAAATGCATTCTCATTTCTTCTTACATGATTTTATATGAATTTTGGACACAACAAATTTATTTTCTAAAAAAGACCCAACTAGAGGTAATTTTAATGCGAGGAATCGATTGAGCGCATTCGTGAACTCTTAAAACGCTGGTGGAGGACTTTTTGAGCGAGAAGGTGATGAGGTTTGACGACAACCTGAATAGGTTGACACTTTTTGCCTTACTCGTCCCCGATGCGATGGCATTGTCCCGTACGGCATATCAATCGGCATTGTACGTATACCGATAGCAGTTGATGCCAATTGAAAGGTGTGCACTTTGTACGGCCCGGCTGGTTTTCAGGGTGTATATAACTCTTAAAATTGAGATTTGGAGCTGTTTTTGCTTCAAAAGCAAATTTTTCCATGAATCAGAGATATGGAAGCATTTTCACGATTTGGATATGCGCGCAATCGATTCCTCATAAAATTATTTAATGCACAAAAATATTATTAGAACACATACAAATTTTATACTAATTAAAATAAGTAACCATAGTGTATTGGTTTTGTTATGAACAATTGAGTGTAGGGTTCGAGTCCGACCTGGGTCAAATTTTTTTGCATTTTTAAATTATTTTTCGATTTTTATTATATGGTCATAGAAAGCCCATTGGCACCTAATTTTTTTAATAAACACCTTATATTGGCCTCTACTATCTTTCTACGTGAAAATTATAAAAAACTGGGACTTACACCTTGTGAGTGTCCCTTGTAAGAAAAGTGCTTTGTTCGAGAAAGTATGTTTAAAAAAATTTTACCCTATCCAGCTGTATGTGGATACTTTAGCACATATCCGGGATTTTTCTGTGGGTGTGCCACCAGTGCTGTAATTATGGGGGAGTGTAATGCCGAACTTTCTAGAGAAACGGCTACTCCGGACCTTGTACCCCCTATAAGCTGAGTTGAAAGAACTCAAAAGTTCTGGTCATTCGAAGATGCTACTAGGCAAAATCTTTAGGCCTCAAGCGGGGTTTGAACCAGCCTTGAGGGTGCCTGAGACAAGCCCAATACCACCGAACTATGGGACAAATTCTACTCTAGTCATAATGGGAGGGTAAAAATCCCCCTCCAAACATGAAAATTTTTTATTTTTCGGGGAAAAAATGAAAAATTTTCCAAAAAAAATATTAAAATTTCAAATCTGGACCAAATGCGAAATTTTGCTCAAATATGTAAAACCATGTATTTTTTAGGAGCCCCAAAAAATCAATATATCCCAAAAAAAATTTTGCATGGCACTTTGATGTTATTTTGTTTTCAGAAAATTAAAATTCAAGTTATTTGCAACATTTTGACATATTGTGCATTATATGCGGACTTAACCGCGCAGAGGTATGAGGCTCTGAACATTGAACTTGGAGTCATTTTCAACATCTGTTATATATAAACACGGATGGCTAAAGCGCAGTTCATGCTATCCGCTTGGATTTTTTAACTCAATCGTAAATGGACTTCACATTCAGATTCCCCACATCAAAAACCTACGGAAAATGTCCAAAACAATTTTTCTAGCCTTCTGCCATGTGGCCACGAAGCCGATGCTTTGTCACTGCACTACCGAGACAAGTTTACGGAAAAGGAAATTTTCAAAATAATAGTAGGGGAAAAAGTTTTCCCCAGCATTAAAAGATTTCCCTCAAAAATCCAGTTTTTTTGGCCGAACGACTTTTTTTTAGCCGACACCCAATTTTTATGGACCACTTTATGTTCGGCGGAGTCCGTGCGGTGGTCCTCCTTAATTTTGGGTCCATGTGGTGGTCCCCCTTAATTTTGGATCTATGCGTGCGTCGGTCAGGGAGGGGAGACTCCTCCCTTGTCGACCTATGTACGTAATATCTGGATGATCTCTTTTGCGATATTTATGAATATCTTTTGCATACCTTAGGTTCTTCCTAGAAGAAATCGAGAAAGTGAAAGAAGAATTTCGGTTTATGATGCTATTCAAAGGAGCACAGTGTTTCAAAAGTTGAAAAAGCTCACTTGATTTCGGATAGGATATGCAACATCTTAAAAAATATGTTCATATTGTCAACAAATATCGATCTTACTTTGAAATTCCATTTATTCAAATAAATCTTGTTTATTTTAGTTATAAAGCTTATTTTAAGCATATTTATGCAAGAAAACTCAGTCAATCAGAGATTTCTTTGATCACGACTTCAAAAAAGTGGTCAAATACCTCAAAAATTGATTTAAAAAAAAATTCAATGTGCAAAAAATTTCGACTCAGGCAGGAGCCGAACCTGGGTCACAATAAACGTTGGAAATGTACGTTCGAAGTTTAGACATACATGCAAGTTTATTAATTGCCAAAAACTTTTACTCTGTATTAAAATATAACTTTTCAGCTTTAAAATGCTTTTTACTCTAATCAAAAACTCTTTTCCTAAGCCGATATATGCCATTTTTAAGTTCAGCATGTTTTTTCATGTTGAACGTAAAAACTCAAAATTTCAAAAATTTTTGGTTAATTGAAATTTCTTGCATAAATATGCTTAAAATAAGCTTAATAACTGAAATAAACAAGTTTTAGACCCACTTTCTATTGTTTCCATTTTTGGCCCTACTTTTATGCGCCGTGGCAGTGTACGCCGTAGACCTAATCATTGAGTTAAGTTTAAAGCAATTGCATGTTTGAAAAACACCAATCGATCGAATCTTTCAAGAGATCATAGAAATGAGATACCGATTTTCTTCTAGTCTACATTTTTTTCAAATTTTCAAACTATATGCTATAAAAAATGTTCATTTGAATGAAAATCTCGTTCTAACCTAGACAGATGACCTTATTTTTCTGAACCTTCTTAACCAACCAATTTTAGATCCTATTGAGATAAATAAGATATTGATATCCATTCAAGAAAAATTTGCTTTAAACTCTAGTCAGTAGTCAATGAAGTATGCTACCGCCATATGGAGGAAAATGTATATTACATATATTATTAACTTCATGTATAATAAGATCAGTGCATAGTTGTCTTGCAACCGGTCAAACTAAAGCAATCTTAGTTGTAAGTTTTATCAGTATAAAAGCCATCAAATATTGAATTTTTTAGCCATCTTCCAGATCAAGTAAACAAATTTAAATATTTATCTAGTCAACATCTTTTATATTTATGCAATATAATGTGTTTGAAATTAATGACCCATTTGTTATTATTGATCTTAAAAGTTGATTTTCTTGAGTTTGAACCATGTTTTTTTGAGAAATTCAAAAAATAGTATTATAGTTGAAAGTTCGAACTATCTGTCTATTTTTTGAATTTTTCAAAAAAACATGATTCAAACTCAAGGAAATCAACTTTTAAGATCAACAACAAAAAATAAAAATTGGATCATTCATTTTAAACCACCTTGTATTTTGTTTTTGGCAGCTAGTACAACATCAACAAGTACGACAACAACCACCAGTCCTCAAACAACTACCAGTCCTGAAACCACAACGACTTCTACACCTTTGATGACTACAACAACTTCAAGTACGCAGAGTACAATTTTTTTGTTTAAGAATAGAGTATTTGGTCTGCCTGCCTGCCTGCTATGGCTTCATTTCCTATCTAAAGGGTTTAGCAATAATTTTAGGTACAACCACTACAACCACCACAACAACCTCGACGACCACCACAACCACGCGTTTAGAATGTATGGCTGGGTGGACCTTCTTCTCTTTCACAAATAAATGCTACAAAGTATTCTTGTAAAATTCATGAACACGCCTTATAAATTTTAGCTGTTTACAACCCCCGTTCTTCAATCACAGGCTGAAACCATATGCGTTAACAATGGCGGTCACCTCGTCTCGCTACATTCAGCTGTCGAAGACACGTTCGTTAGGGATGTAATAGTCGGATTTAACGCTTACTATTGGATAGGCTTATTTGCTCCAGCTGGTTGTTGCGCTCCTTTTGCGGCCTGTTGTATTTACAATTGGTTTGATGGCACACCTTTTGATTATATGGGTTGGGTAACGGGGCACCCATTTGGTTCATTAGGTTCATGTGTATACGTTGTTAATGTTGCCAATCATACTACAGTAGGATGGGACTCCAACTTGGCTTACGAGCCTAACGGGGCTTGTCCTGCTACTCCATGTCCGTCTTGTACTTTAACTTTGGAATTCGTATGTAAATCGGATCTGATATCTGTAGGATAGACTTGATTGTTATATTTGAAATTTTATTAATAAATCTAGTAAAATATATTCAACATCAAAAATTAGTGTCTCTGTCGAAAGAAAGGTACCTCTCCAAACCTGAAAAATTGGTTTAAAAATATAATTTTTAGCAAAAAATTTCCATTTTTGCCGTTTTTCGGTTTAGATCGATTTTGGTTTTTTTGGTGTTGGATCAATCGGTTTCGTTTTCGACTTAATCGGTTTTGACCAATTGGTTTCAGTTTTGGCTGTTCGGTTTTCAAACGTTTGGTTTCGACTTTTTCGGTTTTAGAAACTCTACCTAGAGGAGTCATTTTTGAAAATAGGTCACCCCTAATTTTGGGCCGATGAGTGAGAGGGCCCCCCTTAATTTTGGGCGATGGGTGAGGGACCCCTCCCTTAATTTTGGTTCGATGAGTAGAGGGTAACCCCATCATTTTGGTCCAACGAGTGATGGTTCCCCCCTAATTTTGGGCGGATGAGTGACTGTGTAAAATAAATATTAAAAATAAATTTTAAAAAATTCAAATACAAGAACTTTGCGCCAGATGGGAATCGAACTCGCACCTACCTTAATCAACAGACTGTCAAAAAAAGTAAGTGACTCGCCTACGCCACTAAAGGGCAGCTTTCTCATGCATAAATTTTTGACAAGCAACTTTGAAAGTTTCATGTATCCCAAAGTCCACTGGGGACAATAAAACTTAACTTAAAAACTTTAATTTTTGAAGTAAACATCATAATCATGCGTGAGGTTAAATCAATCATGAGATTTTAATAAGGAAACTTATAGAACTTTATCAACAAAAGGCTATTCACTCTTTTTCATTTACAAGCTTCTAGACTAAATATTTTTGTCGCCATTAAAATAGGGATATACAGGGTGGGCGAAAAAAGTGGGTTTTTGCGATGTTTTCAAATCCGAAAATGGGCACTATAACTTTCGCCACGTTTCATGTTTGCCACAACAACTGCGCCATGTAACCTTCGCCGTGTTGCTAAAAAACTATAACTTTCGCCACATAACTTTCACCACGTTTGTGTTAATACATATTTATTGCAAATCAGGCAACTCAATTAGTCTGAAATTTAATGTTTATTGACACGAAAGTGGCGAAAGTTATGCAGCGAAAGTTATAGTGGCGAAAGTTACGTGGCAAAAGTTATAGTGGCGAGAGTTAGCGTGAAGAGATTCGTGGCGAAAGTTATAGTCACGAAAATGTATTGTATTGTTCTAAAAATGACCCTTCTAGAGGTAATTTTATGCGGGGAAACAATTGCGCGCATTACTGAACCCTGAAAATGCTTCCCTGATCCTGATTCAAAGAAAAATTGGGTTTTTGAAGCGCAATTTGTCATTTTTCATAATTTCAAAAACCCAATTTTTTCCTTGAATCAGGCCTAGGAAAGCATTTTCAGGATTCGGGAATGTGCGCAATCGATTCACTATATAAAATTACCCCTAGAAACATAAAATTACCCTTAGAAAAATAAATTTTCGGGCCCCAGAAAATCACAAAAATCCACTTTTTTGGCCCACTCTGCATATTATAAAATATTGAAAATCTTAAAGAATTATTGTAGCATTTATTATTATGGCCAAAAACAGCCTAGATGTTTGTGAACAATTTCAAAGCCAATATAGTTTTAATTTTTTCCAACCACTTTCTCACAACTTACTGGCTCTAGTCCCTTTGACATACGCTGTTCCTTCTATAATCATGGGCATCACAATAGTATCGTTCTTAAGTTCGAAAAAAGGTCGGCAGATGTTTAAAGGCTCTTTTTATTTCTTCTTTGCCTTTGGTATAGTCGTTGTAAGTCAAATAAAGAAATTCCGGCAAACCGGTGTGGCGATAGTTGAGAACGAGCACTTGAGGGTGAGACATTTGAGGATAGTTATTTGAGGACTTGACACTTGAGGACGGGTGCTATTTAGGGCCTAAAAAACATATCTCACCTTTGTTCCTCAAATGTCCCCTTCCCAAATGGCGGTCCTCAAATGTCTCAGCCTCAAATAGCCATCCTCAAATGTCTCATCCTCAAGTGCTCGTTCTCAACTGTCGCCACGCCGAAAAAACATTATATAGGATATTATTGCCTGGCTTATCAACTATTATGGTTTAAGATTAGCTGTAGCCCCTATGGCCAATGCCTTATATGAATGGGTACCTGGAAGTGGTTTCAGTGTGAGATTGTTATACTTTTTGATCTCGTTTTTTGGAATAGCAATATATTTAAAATGTCTGGTTTTAAATTTTAATAGATTAACAGCCATTATTTTTCCGGTACACTATGAGAAGGTAAGAGATCTTAGTCGATGATACCATATTGCATTGACATACCTTTTTTAAAACTTATATTGAAGCGAAAATTGAAAATTTTTTGGATTTTCTGCCTCAAAATCATCTTTCTAGGGTAAATTTTATGCGAGAAATCGATTGCGCGCATTTTCGAAACATGAAAATGCGTCCCTAACCCTGATTCAGGGAAATAAGTGCATGTTCGATTTTCGCTTCAATACATTCACTAATTTTCCTGAATCAGAGTCAAAGAAGACTTTTCAAACTTCAGAAATGCGCGCAATCAAATTCTCGCATAAAAAATACTCCAGAAAGATGATTTTGAGACAACAAATCCAAAATTTTTCGATTTTCGCTTTAATACACAAATTTATCAGGGTCATGTAAGCATTTTCAATGCGCGTAATCGATTTCTCGCATAAAATTACCCCTAGCAAAATCATTTAAAAAAAATTTTCTACTTGACTATAAAACGTACCCTCCTTAATTTGACCGAGATATATCCAAAACAAGAATGTTTCCTCTTAGGTATATCACCTTGTATAGCAAAATTTTCCCGCTGGCATTCCTGCGTGGTCGGTTCGGGGGTCACTATTGAGAGGCTTGACTGCACGAGATTTTTAGCAAACTTTTTCTCAATTAAATCGTGCTTTAGATTTGGGCAAAATATTCCAGTTCAGTTTTACTTTTTTATTTCATCTTTCCGATGTTCTTTTCGTGGAACTATTTGATATGGGACGAAATGCACCATTGTCGAATACTGCTTCCTAACACTACCACTGACTATATTAATCTATTCATTATGGATAAAGCTTTGCATTGGGTACTTTTTTTAAAGGGACACTCCCAAAGGGAAAAACATGTACCAAAAAATGAGATATTCTGAAAACTTATGATTTTCATGTATACTCTATGTAGTGATGTTCAAAGTTATAATAATAAAAGACTGCGACAGACTTGTCGAGCGAGCGACTTGTCGAGAACTTGATTTGAAAAAACGTTTCTCCATAACAGGCCTCGGTGGTGTGACAAAGCAGTGGCTCAGTGATCACAAGGTTGCTCGTTCGAATTACCTCTTGGATCCAAATTTTTTGCTACTCGGCCTTGTGTCGCGTCGCGCGACGTTGCGTGGTCAGCACTTGCGACGTCGCAGGCTGTCGCGTGATGTGTCGTGAGACAACAACTATAAACGACATTGGAAAAATTTTTCTCACTATAAACGTAATTCTCTGTGACGCGTCGCGCGACACGTCGCGACGGAAGTATAAATCCAGCCATACGTTGCTGTGTATCTCTTTAAAAAATCTTTTATTTAGATCCCACTATTTGCGGGTGTAACTTTTGTTGCATTCACAGTCTCTATCATCACACTTGTCATACACATCAT
>JAQGBS010001062.1:0-17405 GCA_034698545.1 Acrobeloides obliquus | reverse complement strand
TATTTAAAAAGAATGTTTCTTGTTTTAAAATTGCATAAATAACTTTAAAAAGTGTTTTTAAACTAAATTTTTTTAAATTAAGTTTCAATAACACTTGTCGCAACTTTTTGCACAGTTTGGTCAGCCGTGTAATAGGATGTCGGATAATTTCCGTACACTCTGTATAAAAAGTTTATAGAGAACAATTTTTTAATATAAGGCTTTGATTTACATCATGAATAAGATATTTAAAATATAAGAAAGCTATAATTAAAATATTTTAAGATCTTATACTACACAAGCAAAGCTAGCAATTTATGCCTTTTTTATACAAAAATCGTGACAACTTTTACTTTTAGGCCTTGATCTTTATGATCTGTTTATTTTTAGAGGGATCATTAGCAAATTTTTTTAAAATTATATATAATTTACAACTTTTTTAGATTTTCATGACATTTCTAGATTTTCCTATATAAATAATAGTGGGATTTATATCTAGCAGATCGGTACTTATTTTTATTTTTGAAATTAATTTTTGCAAACAATAAAATGAACAATATGTTAATAAACCCGTATAGAATTGGTATCATGTATGGGACACTTCCAGCAGCTACTATTTTGCTGATAGAAAACCTAATCGGAGCATTTGGAAACATTTCTATCGTTTGGGCGACTTTGAGGAATAAGTAGGTCGTTTCGAAAGAAAATTTTATAAAATATACAAATCTCGAGTATTTATAGAATCTAGAAAATCTAGTCATCTAAAAACCAACAAGAATAGCGAATTTAGAAAAATCTAGGGAAATGTAGAATATTTAGGAATGCTTAAAAAATCTTGAAAAATTCTGAAAAATTTAGGGAAACGGGAATCCGAAAAATCTAGAAAACCAACGAAATCTAGAGAATTTAGAAAATCTATGAAATTGAGAAAATTTGGAAAATCTAAGAAAATCTAGGAAGATTTAGAAACTATGAAAAATATAAATAATGTCACGACAGGACAAGGCAGAACAGGTCAAGGCAATACAGGACAGGAATTGACAGAACAGAACAGATCACAATATATAAAAAGATCATATGACAGAACAGAATAGATCATAGTACAAGACAGATCACAGTACAAAACTGATCATAGGAAAGAACAAATCAAGGACAGAACAGGACAGATAGTAGTACAAGACAGGACAAATCACAGAAAAGGACAAATCACAAGATAGAACAGAACAGGACAAGACAGACCATAGTACATGACAGAACATATCACAGTACAAGACAGATCATAGAAAAGGACAGATCACCGGATAAGGAATTCCTAATCTCGAAAAAGTCAAAATTTCTAGTAAACTCCAAGCAACTTGTAATTGGCTAATAGCTCTAAACGCTGTCGCTAATGGAGGAACCCAACTATCTAATTATATTTCAACATATTTCCTAATCTCTGGCATCAATTATGTTGATCTACGGACCTGCTGGCATTTACAATTCATTCCATATATGTTCTTCTCTAGCACCATGATTATCACCATACTCGTTGGTATTGATCGATTGCTGACTGTTTTGTTCCCTCATAAGTAAGCTTTTTTTGTTCCTATAAATGTCTATCAAAATCTCAAAAAAATTTCATAATAAAATTTTCAGAGAGGTTTTTAACACGTACAATAAGATCAAGTATCTGATTGGTATGTCGATAATTCCTATGGGCTATAGCGCAACTTGGGCCATTACTTCCTATAACTATATGGCTATTGCAGGAGATACGTAAGGATTAGTTATAAGCTGCTAATCTTATCACTTTTTGAAGCTACTTCGTTATATTCCAAAGAACGTGGTCCAAAATTGAATAATTTATTTTTCGAAATTTTCTTAAAAATGACTCTATTAGGGGTAATTTTATGAGTGAAACACGTTGGCGATGTTATTTTTGCGTAAAAACGCTTCTATTTTTTAGAAATCGAATTTTCCAACAAAGAAAGTACATATTTCGATAAAGCTAATATGCAAAAATTCGATTTTCTAACAAATGGAAGTGTTTTTACGCAAAAATAACATCGCCAACGTGTTTCCCGCATAAACTTACTCCTAATAGGGTCATTTTTGAGAAAATTTCGAAAAATAAAATTTTTTGATTTTAGACCACATTTAATGGTCTAAAGAGCCGAAGTAGCTCCCACTTTTTTTAGTCAAGTAATATGCACCTTGGACCAATTTGTTACCGGGGATCTTCGCGTTCCAAAAAATTACATCAACATTTGCTTGAGTATTTTTATGTTGTCAACATACGCTTCTATATGGATTTTTCTTCGTTTCAAGAAAGGTAAAATTTTTGGAAAAATGATTGATTTCTAGATTTTCTCAAATTTTCTCATTTTTAAGATTTGTTATTTTCAAATTTAACTTTTTTGTTTAGTTGGAAGTTCATTTACTCGAAGAGTGATCAAAGCACTGACTATCATAATGCTCATAGAAGTTTTGGCATGGCCAGTGAGCATGGGAATCTTCACAATTTCACAAAAGATTCTCCCACCAAGCAAATTTCTTTTAGTGGAAATTTACTTAGGTACTCTGTTGAACTTTGGAATGTGTTCCGATTATTTTGTCTATTATGTTTGCAGGTAGTTTTAATTAAATGTTAAGGTTTTCAATTAGATCTTTAGTACGGAATATCGAGCCGCATTTCAAAAACAGTTTCCATTGTCTTTGTTCTACAAATCTGGACAAATTCCCATTTACTATATTACGACTATTTATATAAAAAATACAAAAAGTTAAACAAGATAACAAGTTTAGTCTAGAAAATCTAGAAAAACTTGAAATTGTTGAAAATATGAAAATACAGAAATTCTAGAAAGTCTATAGAAATTCTACAAAATCCTAGAAAATATAGATTAGTTTATCTATTTTGTTCTTATTTTATAAATTGATATGTACTCTTGAATAAATCTTTTTAAAACTTCGGAAGCAATTTTTCAATTTTACTCGAAATGACATGTTCTAGTTTTCAAATTCCAACAACTTGAATAGGAAGTATATAAAGCGTTTTAGTAGCCGTATAACCTGGAAATTTAAAATTGAACTTGTTCAAAAAAGTGTTACGTGAATTTTGAAATACTCCGAGTCTAACTAAATCAGGATTCAGAATCGGCTAGCTGATTCAGAATCAGTTGAATTTTAGGATCAGCTATAAAATACCATGACATGAGGGTTTATCCCATGGCCAGGTGAATAACGCGCTCGGCTTTCACTCATAGAGCGGCATCACCACACTTACGGAGTACTACTTGCGGAATCGACATTTGCGGAGTAATACTTGCGGATACTACACTTGCGGACCTACATTTGCGGATACTACACTTGAGGATACTACACTTGCGGATACTACACTTGAGGATACTACACTTGCGGATACTACACTTACGGACCAAATTTGAATTTTTTTAAAATATTTTAATTTCGTACACAAGTGTTTAAATTTGTTTAAAAAAATTTAAAAATGTTCATTTGTGATTATTTAAAAAAATTCAAATTTGGTCCGCAAGTGTAGTATCCGCAAATATTACTCCGCAAATGTCGATTCCGCAAGTGTGGTGACGCCATAGAGCGCGAGTTCGACCCGCGCCTAAAAGTCTTTTTATTTTATTCTCAAAATCTATAAAACATTTTTGCATATCCATATTTTTATGCAAGGAACACGACTGCACTATTATTTTTTCAGGAAAACTTTTAGAAATTAGGGAAGTTTTAGATTTTTTTATCTTTCAAATTTTTCCAAAAGTTTTATGAAAAAATAATGGCACGATCGTGTTCCCCGCATAAAAATGTGCATATGCAAAAATTTTCATGAATTTTGACAGTAAAATTAAAAAAATGATTTTTGGGTGCAGGATCAAGCCCACGCAGTAAGTGAACGCCGAGTGCGTTAGCCACTCGGCCATGGGTTAAACCCGCAAATTCCATGTGTAATATGAAATTTGGACGCAAAAGAAACATATTTGAGCATTTGAAATGGTGTGTAGCCTTTAAAAAAGTCAATTTCGGCCTATATAAATGTTGGACGTTACAGGTGTTTTTTATTTTTTTAAATTTTTGTTCATAATTTTTTTGTTGAAAAAATCAATTTTTCGGATGATTTTACTCTTATTGGAGTGAAAAATTGTGTTTCGTGCAAATTTCTCGTCGAAAGTTTTATCCGTGATCATTGACTCCCTTGATCACCAGTAGCTCATAGATTTTTTACGAATAAACATAAAATTTTGGTCAAAAATTGCAAAATTTGAACTTTTCATAAAAGAAATTTTGGAAAAATCGTAAAGGTTTCTCTTATGTTTTTTTCTGCCGGCCAGCGTGCGACATGGTGAAATTTTCCAAAATTAATTTTTATTGTTAATTTTTTAAAGTTGCATAAATTCTTTAAGAGACGCTTTCTTGAATTCTCCAAAATCCCAGTCGACAAGTGTTAAACGGCTCGAGAAATTTTCTGATTCAGGGTCGTACACTAGTTTTGTCGTCTCAAAACTACTTTCAATCGATTCCCCGCATAGAAAAACTTCGAAAATATTTTTCGCAAAAAATTCGTTACCTATTTAAATAACTAAAAAGCTCATTTTCTTGTTTATTCTCTAATTCAGGAGCAGGCTAGTGTTTTCATGCCTCGGGAATACGCACAATCGATTCCTATCATAGAAAACCCTCAAAAATGCTCTCTTTGACGGATTATTTTGTGTAAAAGAAAAATTCAAATTGGTCAAAATTTTTTATTACACCCTGTAGTGCACCTTCACTGCTGAAACTTGTCAAACTGGAGTGGTATGTTGAGGTGGACAAACCTGTAACACAGCTACTAACACTTGCTGAGATTTAGGAGTGACCTTGACAAGTTCTCTTGATCGTCTGTATATCAGAAATTCTTAAAAATTGACTAAAACTGAGTATAACAAATCAACTAAAGATAATGCCACATATTTTTAAGCATTTCTATTGTGCTGTGTTCTTACTTCGAAGTTTATTGAACAACACGAAACGAATACAATCGAATGATAAACACGGTTTATATAACCTATGGAATTATGCGAATTTGTTTCTTCTTTGTAGATTGCGTACAAAACAATATATAAGGATAAGAATTTATTTATTCATCTCTTTACCTAGGTCAAGGGGTCTGGATTTGATTTAGAAGCCTCAGTCCAGCTGAGCCCAAGCGCCATGGTTTTCTCGGAAATGCGCTCACTCGATTTCTCATATCCGAAACCCCTGGAAAGTCAATTTTCCTACTGTAATGTGAATTTGCTTAACTTTCACAATATTAGCCCTTTTACACCAACTTAGGGCCTGGGTAGGAATTTGACAAGAAGTCTCACGGGTAGAGAATGCGCGCAATCGATTTTTCGAGCCCCAAAACCCCGTATTCTTCAATCTCTTCGCTAACTACTATTTCAATAGTAGAAATAATTTTTTAAAAAGTACATCAAAACTTTTGGAACGACCCAGTAATTGCTTTCTTACATTAATTTCTTTGCAAGTAATGTTTCTGCTTTACACATTTACAAAATTCTGAATCATTTTTTTATTAAAACATAATACGGATCCATTCTTCACAGAGTCGATCCCTGGACCTCAGACCAACTTTTCGCAAAGAAATTTTGATTGAAAAATATTTTCTGCATTTTTTTATTCCATCGAGAGGATAAAAAATCCCGACAATCACAAATGGTCTTGTAAAAATTCAAGATTTTTCGTGGATACTTAGTGGATTTTTGTAAATTTTTCTCATTTTTTTTGTTTAATTATTATGAATTTTCATAAAATTTGGTATTTTTTCGACTAGATATCAATTTTAGTACTTTTCATTTTTCAACTCTTTACTTTTCATTTAGTGCAAAACTCCCTGATCCTCCATTGTTAGAATCGTTCACTTAAAGTATGGAAACAAGTACATGCCATCCATCAATTACGCTTGACAAAAATCGCGATTTTCGACCTTTCTCCTTGTAGAGTTGGACTTTCAATGACCCTTCTTTCTCCATCCAAACGTTAGATTGTCAAAATTTAAAATAACAATCAGTAGTTATCAAATTTCTTAGGGAAATATTCGTTTGTGTAACAATTTTTAATCCTTTTTGTTGGGCTTATGTTTATACTTACTAAGTCTAGCAAATTACAACAAAATTTACAAAGATTTTTAAAAAATGCTATAAAAAAATAGTTCTATTTTTCTTATCGATTTCGAAAGAGAGTCTAAATGTTACTCACAATAAAATTAATGTCCCACAAAGTTTTAATATTTGTTATCAGTTCTTTGTTAATCAACGAGTAGTTGCTAAAGCTAAACGAGCATCGCTCTGACTTGATTCAATCAAAATTTTCCTTGTCAATTATGTTTATTGTAAAACAAGTTATTTCTGTTTAGTTTTGTATTAAATTTGCACGATTATATCAATAAACCAGCGGTTTAGATATAGGAAAAGACAGGTCATCGATTCTTCAATTTCTAAAAAGTGGTTTTTTAATAAGTATATAAAACGATATTTTCAGAAATGAAGAGAAAACATGGCATAGATTCATCAACATCAACTTCTAAGAGGTAATGTTTTGATAAGTATAGAAAACGATATTTTCCAGGTTTCATGGAATCGTGAACCAAGAATCAGACGTTTCTAAATACGTTGAACTTTTAAACGATACGCATGTTAATCAATTGAATTTTCCTGGCAGCAACAAAACATACCAATTTAATATAAACAATCTACAGTATGAAGGCACTATTTGTAGGAACTTTAATGCAACACTTAAACATTACGTATTTTGTCCATTAAGTTTTCCACTAGTTGCTAAAATTCTACCAGTTCCAATATCTCGGAGACAAATTAATGAAAAGCGGTTAAAAGATTTATTCAAAGAAGTGAAAATACTTCGCGAGTTGTCCCATTGCATTAATGTAATCGATTTCTATGGCTATGCTATAGATAAAGGAAAAATATGGATTTTTATGGAACTTATGGAAGTTTCACTTGAAGATTTGTATAAATATTTTCATGTAAAATTGTATCCGGAGAGCCGATCTTCAAGGGAAATTGTAATACCAGAGGGCGTAATCGGAGTTATTGCCTATAGCATATTAAACGCTTTAGCATTTTGCGCAAAACAAAGGGTCATGCATCGAGATGTGAAACCAAAAAATGTTCTAGTAAACCACAAGGGTGAAGTGAAGATCTGTGATTTCGGTGCATCAGAAATATTAGAATCAGGTAAAGATCTATAAGAAAGGAATCAACTCAATAACCTTAATTCTAGAATCGAAAGTAAGCACTTTTGCGGGAACATTGCAATATATACCGCCGGAAAGGTTTAATTGTAATCAAAAACCTTATGATGATCGAAATGATATTTGGAGCCTAGGAATCACTTTAATCGAGATAGTCTATGGAGATATCCCTTATGGTATAAGAGAATTTAATCGAGAATGCCATTTGGTTCCATTAATGAATATCATAAAAAATATGGATGGTGATAAAATTATGAGCCAATGTTTTAGTGAAAATTATTCGATAGTATTGCGCTCTTTTATAAGAGATTGTCTAGAAGAATTAAGCTCAAGACCAAGATATTCAGAACTTATGGAAAAGATGCTGTATAAATTGCTTGAGTTTAAACATGGCAAAGAACATATTATGGAGTTGTTTATAGATGTTTATTTAGTAATTAAATAGTTTATATACAGGGTGCGTAAAAAGTATCCGGCCAAAAAGAAAGTGGCATAACTTTTTACAGAGAAAAGATTTTCGAATGATTTTGATGTCATTAGAAAGCTCGTGACCTTAACTGTTAAATTGCATCAAAACCATTCCGTAAAACTTTCTTATCAAAAGTTTATGGCCAAAACAGTTGGAAGTCAAATCGTCCTTTAGCACGCTACTAGCATAGCTTATGGATGAATAGGTTTTATGCCATGATTTTTGTGTTTTTCGGCAGCTTTTGATCTCAGCTTTCAAATTTGATCGAGATCATCGTGTAAGAATACTTCTATAAAAAGTTATATCGATACCAATTTCTTAGTAAACCCAAAAATTTGAAGCTGTGAATTGACACTTGACGCTATTTTTATCATAGTTTGTGTTAGAAAAGGTCTTATGGTATGGTTTTGTATCATTTTAATGAATTCTTTTAAACAATTCCAAGGCCATTTGATGAGACCTTCTCTATCAAAAGTTCTCCAAAAAATACTACAAGCTTAGTAGCGTGCCAAAGGACGACTTGGCTCCAAACTGTTTTGGCCATAAACTTTTGATTAAGAAAGTTTTACGTAATGATTTTGATGCAATTTAACAGCTAAGATCACGAGTTTTCTAATAAAACCAAAATTATTCGAAAATCTTTTCTCGGTAAAAAGTCATGCCACTTTATTTTTGGCTGAATACTTTTTACACATCTGTACAGTGTACGGCACATAGTGCAAGACTAACTTGATTTGATCGCATCTCAAAAATGTTTAAGTATTTTTTGCGCTATTTTAGGAGATGACTGAGATAAAATAGAACCAGAATCATCGAAAATTACTGAAATTCACATAAATTAACATAAAAATTTTTAACTTTAAAGTCTTATAAACCAATTTTTGATTTTAGAAATATGCTAAAAAATTTTTACTTTATATTTTTTAAACCCTTTAAAAGGTGCAAAAAATCGTCCTACCTACCAGAATATCAAGAAAATAAATTTCTAGAATGTTTCTAAAGCCGAAAAATTTGATTTATAAAACTTTAAAGTTAAAAATTTTCACGTTAATTATGTAAATTTTTATACTTTTAAATCATTCTGGTTCTATTTTATCTTTGCTATCACCTAAAAACTGCACAAAAAATACTTAAAGATATTCAAGATGCAATCAAATCAAATTGGCCTTACATTATGTTCCGCCTTCTATATTTAAAAGCAATTATTCTAGGAATCTTTATATATTGTGAAGAATCCGTTAGATACAAATGCTAATTTTAATAGAGGAATTGCACAATTTCAATTAGGAGAATATAATGAAGTTATAACTGACTATACAAAAGCTATTGAAGTAAAGCGTACTGATGACGATGTTTATTACAGTAAAGAACGTATACAAGACAAGTTAGGTTTATATAACAAAGCTATAGCGGATTATACAAAGGCTATTGAATTGGATCCAACCAATGCAATTGCTTATAATAACAGAGGAGTTGCACAAAATATATTAAGAAAACATAAAGAAGCTATAGCAGATTGTACAAAGGCTATTAAATTGGATCCATTGGATGCAATTGCTTATTACAACAGAGGAGTTGCACAAGACAAATTAGGAAAATATATTGAAGCTATAGCTGATTATACAAAGGCTATTGAATTGGATCCAACCTATGCAAATGCTTATGACAGCAGAGGAAATGCACAAGACGACTTAGAAAAATATAACGAAGCTATAGCGGATTATACAAAGGCTATTGAATTGGATCCTACTTATACAAAGGCTTATAAAAGCAGAGGAATTGCACAAGGTAAATTAGGAAAACATAAAGAAGCTATAGCAGATTTAACAAAGGCTATTGAATTGAATCCTAATGATACAATTGCTTATCACAACAGAGGAGTTGCACAAAACAACTTAGGAAAATTTATTGAAGCTATAGCGGATTATACAAAGGCTATTGAATTGGATCCAACCTTTGTAGCTTATTATTTCAGTAGAGGAAATGCACAAAGTGACTTAGAAAAATATCATGAAGCTATAGAGGATTATACAAAGGCTATTGAATTGAATCCAACCCATGCGAGTGCTTATTGCTACAGAGGAATTGCACAAGAAGAACTAGGAAAATATAATGAAGCTATAGAGGATTATACAAAGACTATTGAATTGAATCCTACTGATACAATTGCTTATCACAAAAGAGGAGTTGCACAAAACAACTTAGGAAAATATATTGAAGCTATAGCGGATTATACAAAGGCTATTGAATTGGATCCTACTAATGCAGATGCTTATAACAACAGAGGAAATGCACAAAGTGACTTAGAAAAATATCATGAAGCTATAGCGGATTATACAAAGGCTATTGAATTGAATCCAACCCATGCGAGTGCTTATTGCAACAGAGGAATTGCACAAGAAGAACTAGGAAAATATAATAAAGCTATAGCAGATTATACAAAGGCTATTGAATTGGATCCATTGGATGCAAATGCTTATGACAGCAGAGGAAATGCACAAAACAGATTAGGAAAATATAATGAAGCTATAGAGAATTATACAAAAACTATTGAATTGAATCCTACTGATGATGCATATGCTTATGGCAAAAGAGGAGATGTATACAAAAACTTAGGACAATATTACGAAGCTATAGCGGATTATTCAAAGGCTATTGAATTGGATCCAACCTGTGTAATTGCTTATTACAGAAGAGGAAATGCAAAAAGTGACTTAGAAAAATATAATGAAGCTATAGAGGATTATACAAAGATTATTGAATTGAATCCTACTGATGCAGATGCTTATAATGACAGAGGAGTTGCACAAAATAAATTAAGAAAACATAAAGAAGCTATAGCGGATTATACAAAGGCTATTGAATTGGATCCTACTGATGCAGATGTTTATAACAACAGAGGAAATGCACAAAGTGACTTAGAAAAATATCATGAAGCTATAGAGGATTATACAAAGGCTATTAAATTGAATCCAACCTATGCAAATGCTTATAACAGTAGAGGAAATGCACAAGAAAAATTAGGAAAATATAACGAAGCTATAGCGGATTATACAAAGGCTATTGAATTAGATCCTACTTATACAAAGACTTATAATAACAAGGAGTTGTACAAAAAATAAGAATTGGATCCTACCTTATTGGATCCTACATTATAAACATATGCTTATAACAACAGAGGAATTTTGGAAAATAGAACATTGATTATAAAAACTAAAGAAACATATACATGTCATCATGTGCTATAATAAATTTGTTTTTCAATATGCAGTTTATATTTTGATCAGCATGAAAGATCTTTTTAGCAGTCTTAGGATTGGATGGAGGCAATTGTCCCATATTTTTGTTCAAAAAGTTGTTTAAACATCGATTTTACCATTTATAAGTTAAAATTAGATAAAGTCGTGATGCCAAATTTTACATATGAGCGATAGGCATAACCAGCTTTTCATTAAAAAAGCAATGTAAAACCCTTGTACAACTCTATATTTCTTAAAATCCAAATGGGCACTCCTAATGGGACCTATTAAAACGGGGTCATACCCAGGTGCGGTAATTATTAAAACAGGTCTCCGCGGGGTCGGCCTATTTTTTAGGTCGATACATTTTGGATCAAAGCAAATATTCCTAACTCGATCTCCTCTTTCTAATGTTACAATCCAATTTTTGAATTTCCCCTCCTTTGGAGTACTTTTCATAGAAATCCATTTAGTAATCGAAAAATCGATTACTAAAAGGTCTCTGCGGGTCGGCCCATTTTTAGCGAAATTTTCATAATTTATATATATTCGAAAATTCATGAAAAATGGAGCATTTTTCGTTTTTACAGTAAATTCTGAATCGTTATCATTATCGAGATAATCGCGTTTGAAGTTGGCGATTTTTGAGTTGCGATTTTGAATTTCCCGTTAACGCCTGATTCAAGTTTTGGCGGGAAATTCAAATTCAAAATCGCAACTCAAAAATCACCAACTTCAAACACGATTATCTCGACAATGATAACGATTCAGAATTTACTGTAAAAACGAAAAATGCTCCATTTTTCATGAATTTTATGAGTATATATAAATATGGCAAATTTCGCTAAAAAATGGGCCAACCCCGCAGAGACCCTGTTTTAGTAATCACCGCACCCGGTTGCGACCCCGTTTTAGTAGGTCCCCCTCTAATTGAGAGATTTTATAATTTTTTAAACTATTTTATGACTTTCACGATTCCAGAATGGTTTTCATGAGTCGTGGTTAAGACCAAAAAAAAGTTAGCTCTAGCCAATAAAAAAGATTTGGAGTAATTTCGATTATTCGAAAAGTTATGATAGTTAAAAGTAGCTTTAGGAGGTCCTAAATGATCCCTGAAATTCAATTGGATTAGCTAAATTTTAATTTTTCACGAGGAAAGAACTTTGCCATAAATCCATATAGGTACTCCTAATTTTAGAGATTTTATAATTTTCTTGTGTAAAGATTAACCAATCGCATAGGGCTTTTTATTCAACTCTCGAGTCAATCTAGGATGTTTCTTTGTGAGTTCAACCCTGAGCCTAAGCTTATGCATAGTTTAAGCTTGGGGAACCAGATTAGGCTTGAGCTCAGATTTAAACTAGGGAGTCACTCAAGTGGACACTAATCTAATTGCTTGATCGTGCTGGATTCTCGATCATAACATAAAAAACAAGAATAAATCACATGCTCAAAAAATGCTCCCGAAATAAGATAATTTGTCTGACGTTCAATAAAACATTGGAAAAACTTAAAGGGAGTCTAGATAATAGGTCAATCTCCGACAAAAATTTTTTTTCAATATGACCTCACGGCGTGACAAAGTGTAACCAAAAATGGGGTCCAGTGAAAAACATGAAAAAAGGGAGTCAACTAAGTGTTAATGACACATTTACAAAGGAATTTTATAAAATGGACACTGTCTACTTTTTTTAGATATATTTGTTTTTGCCAAAAAACTTAGACGCATAAAAATCGTATAAAAATGCACTTACCGAAAAACTGCATAACTCGATGAAAACTTTATGAAATTGGATAATTTCTTTTTTACAACATTTATTAACTCGAGTTTTACGTTTCTGTAAAGAAAATTTTTGTCAAACAAATTTGTAATATTTTTTAAATGCATTTGTGACATTTGTCACAAGTTGTGACAAAAATTTGGAGCTAGTAGCCTTTTTACCAGCCAAGTAACTGTGTTTTTTCGATCCAAAAATTTTTTCTAAAAGTTACCCTATTACCCCTAATTTGATGTGGGGAATCCGAATTTCACATTTCCGAAACGTAAAAACGCTTCTTTGATTATGATTCAGCGATTTATGGAGTCAAATTTCAATGTTTTATCCTTGTATTCAATGATGATTTGTGTAGTTATCTCTGTGTTTATTGTTGTTATGTTCTTGTTGTTTTAATAAATGATATATTTATAACAATATAACGATGTAACATGTTCCTAACTTTTTGATTATCTTTATTATACAATGAATGCTTGCAAACGATTTTTCACATTGAAAAACCTGTGAAAAGTCGATTTTCTGGTAAAAAACCAAATTTTTTTCGATTTTTGTTCAAAAACACAGGTCTAAAATCGCTGAATCATAGTCAAAGAAGCGTTTTTACGTTTCGGGAATGCAAAATTCGGATTCCCTACATCAAATTAGGGGTAATAGGATAATTTTTAGAAAAAATTTTCGGGCCGAAAAAGCACTGTTACTTGGCTGGGCAAAAGGCAACTAGCTCCGAAAATGGCGCCGGACGGTATGCGGCCGGACTTTTGCGTTTGTGACCTTTGCGGCCGGACTTTTGCGTTTGTGACATTTGCAACCGGACATATGCGGTTGTGTCTTTTGCAGCTGTGAAATTTGCGCCTCAAAATTGAAAATTCTTTAGATTAGCGAATTTTGCCATAATTTATATATATTCGGAAAATTCATGAAGAATGGAGGATTTTTTGTTTTTACAGTAAATTCGGAATCTTTATCGTTGTCGAGATAACCGCGTTTGAAGTTGGCAATTTTTAGAATTAGTTTTGAATTTGAATTTCCCGCCAAAACTCTGATTTTCAATTTTGGCGGGAAATTCAAATTCAAAACTAATTCCAAAAATCGCCAACTTCAAACGCGATTATCTCGACAACGATAACGATTCAGAATTTACTGTAAAAACAAAAAATGCTCCATTTTCTATGAATTTTCCGCATATATATAAAGTATAGCAAAATTCGCTAATCTAAAGAATTTTCAATTTTGAGCCGCAAATTTCACAGCTGCAAAAGACACAACCGCATATGTCCGGCGGCAAATGTCACAAACGCAAAAGTCCGGCCGCAAATGTCACAAACGCAAACGTCCAGCCGCAAACGGTCCGGCGCCGAAAATTCGACAAAATTGAAAAAAATTCAGAAAAATTGAAAAAAACTGAAAAAATTTTAAAAAATTGAAAAACTCTATAAAATTTGAAAATATTCGAAAAAAATTGAAAATTGGTAAAAATTCGAAAAAAATTCGAAAAAATTCGAAAAACTGAAAATATTCGAAAAAAATTGAAAAATTCGATACAATTTTACTTGTGATCATTTTTATATTTTTTACACGGCTTTCGATATAATGACCCCCTCCTTAGAATTCGATATAATGGCCCCTCTCTTCAGTGGGTCACTATGTCGAGAGTTAACTATATTTGGACCAGACAAACCGATGCTGAAAATTACTTTGTTATATTACCTTTATTGTAATAAAATTGAAAATATTTGGAAAAATTTTCTCCATTTCAAACTTTATTTCTCTCACACATGAAATATTATGAAGATAAGGTATTCTATCCAGTTGTTTTCCAATACCATATAAAGAAGCAATTTGTTTCATCTTAATTAAACTTTTTAAAACTTTAGATTCAAACTACATGATTTCCCATTCCAAAACAATTTGTAGTTTTTACAGAAACATATTTTTTGCTTATACTTGGTACAGAAACATTTAAAAAATTCTTATATATGTTTATTTCAAATAGAATAAATATGACGTTTCTTCCAACATAAATACCAATCAGGAAAATCATAACTTTTGTTATAAAAGACAACCGCATAATCTATTAGGAATAATTTTTTAGGCTTTATTCTTATAAGGGAAAGACAAGATCTGTGAGAAAATTTTTTCCATGAAACCATGTGTAAAAGAAAAAGAAAAACATCAACACGACTAAAGTAACAAAAAAGTGCTCTTAGGCCTTATTCAAGAGATAAAAATCAAAGCTATATAATGCAAATATTTCTTCACCAGCAGAAAATCTAACCCGGCACCCTTGACTCAATGGCCGAAAACACAACCACTGCTCCATTAATAGCCCATTTCCGTAATAATGGAAAAAATCCGCTGTCGACAGCCAAGTCGTCTAGGAACTGATTGTTCGATCTTGCAAGTTAAGCAACGTTTGAAACGCAGGTTCGATTCTCACTAGTGTAAAACTTTTGATTTTCAAAAAACTTTTATTTAAAAAAATGGAGCAAAAATTTTTTTCTATTTTTTAATAAAAGTTTTTTGAACATCAAAATTTTTACCTTAACCCTCCGACGACTGAGCATATTTTTTAATGCTTAAAAAGTTCATAACTTTTTTATTTCGAACTCTTTTGTGATGCGGTTTTTTTTATTGGTGGGCACATCCAATCGGGGATGGCAAGGAATGGAAAAATAATGGAAAGAGTGGAAAAGCAATGGAATTAGAAACTTCATGATGCGTTGAGTAATATTTAAAAAAGATTTCGGGTTGTCGAGTTTTTTAAAATAGAGAAAAAGTATATACAAAATTTGTAATATTCCATTGCAATGGAATCCATTAAAATTGGATCAATTATTCTCGAAAACGATTGAAAACATTGAATTTTGTTTGATGTTATTTTAAGACACCCTATCTGTAAGATTCGACTTTTGCCCAATAGAAAGGGGACGTAGAAAAAAAGTGTCTCAAAATTTTTTGAAACTCCAAAAATCTTAAAGTATATATGGCACTTATTGGAAAAATGAAAGAATTTTGACGCCAAAGTCTAATCCCTCCGAGATACGGGGTACCCAATTTTCGACTCTTTGCCAAAATTTGCCCATTTTTGTAATGCGCATAATATGGCGAAGTTAAATTCAATTTTGATGATCTTGCACTCGCTAGATTCCTTAAAACACGAGCTACAAATATTATTTAGACACCTTTATGTCAACCCTTTAAGAAAAATTGAAAATACCAAAAAACTCCGGATTTTTCATAAGTCAAAATTTCAATGTTTTAGCCGTGGAAATATCATATAGCAAACTTGAAATTCTTTGTAAATTTTAGATTTGGAATTTTTATATGGTATTTCTTTGCCTGATTTGCAATATAGTTTATATATTGAAACGAAAAATCCGCCTCCAACTTGTTCGTGCGTGCACAGTGCCTTTGAAAACCGATCAAGACTTATGCACCAACCTAATAGAATCATTAAAAATACATTTATTAGCAAGACTTTAGGTAAAACCTTCTAGATTTCGACTTTAGCGCATTGACGATTTTATACAAATACATAAATGTTTTCGGCGTACATCGAAACAACCAAAAAGGTTGCGCATGATGTGGGAAGTATATTACAAAAAATTTTAGATTAAAAAGTCTGATCCTAGTCCGGTCCGGACCTTTAAAGGGGGGAACCATTTATATACCGAAATCGGGTTTTTCATTAAATGTAATAAATCGATCAAAATTTGACATGCATATAGATAAAATTTCACGGAGGAATCCAATGGCGATGTTATTTTTCCAAAATTCTCTATCCTAGAGGTCGAAAAATTGAATTTTAAGTGTTTTTTCTATGTTTTTTTCACTAAGTTTCAATTTTTTCGCTCAATTTTCGTAATTTTTTGTTTTCCTTCGTAATTTTAGTAGAATCGACCATGCTAAATCTTTCTATGGTTATTTTCGCGTGAAATAGTTGTTTTCATACTCGAAATAGTTCATTTTTACTATAAGATCAAAAGTCGCCCAAAAACCCTTGGATTATGTCGAAATTTCCCACAATTTATATATATTCGGAAAATTCGTAAAAAATGGAACATTTTTATTTTTACAGTAAATTCGGAATCTTTATCGTTGTCGAGATAATCTCGTTTGAAGTTGGCGATTTTTGAGACTTGTTTTGAAATTTAAATTGCCACCAAGATCCTGATTCAGGGTCATTGTGGCAATTTGAAAATCGCCAACTTCAAACGAGATTATCTCGACAACGATAACGATTTAGAATTTACTGTAAAACAAAAAAATGCTCCATTTTTTACAAATTTTCCGAATATATATAAATCATCTTTTATTTGCGGTACCTAGTCCAGTCCAGTCCAGTCCAGACCTCTAACAGTCTAATCACAAATAGTATTATTTTTTTGAGTTTGGTACTTAAAGTCTGTTTTTCTGGAAATCCCGAGTTCAGGATTTGTAGTTTTACAATCTATAGGAAGGAAATTTTTTTGTAGTTTGTACAGTCTATAAGAAGAAAAAGTCATTTTTCATCCGTTTTTAAGTTGGTCAAAAAACATTTTTTTAAAAGAAAATAAAAAAAGCGCTTTGTAACTTTAAAATTCAACTTCCGAACTTTCGTTTGAGCCTAAGATCATAGAAAATGGATTTCGCAGCTCGGAGGAGTAGCATTTTGAAAATCTGCTAAATTGCGATATGATATCGGA
>JAQGBS010001061.1:0-17409 GCA_034698545.1 Acrobeloides obliquus | reverse complement strand
ACCGTTTCATCCTTGCTAGGTACTATATACTCGGCGTAGATATTTAATAAATATCCACGAAAAGTCGACTTTGAACAGTTTCTTCCTTCAAATAATGTTGTTAAATTTTTAGTAGCGTTAAACAATAAGGTTTGATTGGTAACCGATATGTTAGATAATCTAACAGGAATTTGATCATCTGGATAAAAAATAAATGAACAGTTTTCTGGGATATCTGCTGTTAATGTTACATTATAGTAGGCCAAGCCGGAATTACAGGAATAAAGATTTACATCATATAGACCCCCGACTGTATCTTCATTCGGGTAGTTTGGAGACATATCTAACCCATAAAAAAACTTGTCAAAGGGTAACAACAAATTGAAAACCTTATCCGCTAAAATAACTTGAAAGTGGTGTTGTTAGAAGGGATGACACTTAAAAAATTTTCTCCAATGGGAATTGGGTGTTGGACACAAGCGGAATTCCAAACGAAGAATTCAATTAGAGCTCCTAATTCTACAGAAAATTCCTATCTCCATCTCCATAATAAAAAATTGTTAAAAAAATTTTTTGGCAAAATTTTGAGAAGAAATATTAGGTGGTATTTTTTCGAATCCGACCCCAATGAAGGATGACATGTCATCATTGTTATCCCATCCCATGTGGAATTGCTTGAAAAATTTACCTTGTTCCGTATATGAAATGTAAGAAATCATCAATTGGCTTTTAGGTGGAATAATAACAGTTATTAGTTGACCAAAAAAAGGTTGAGCCCATTCTTTATATATTATTTTAAAGAGCTTCTCATCGAAAGTGAATAGAGTATTATTGTAACCCGAAACAATATAGACGGATCCATTACCATTATATTTCATTATAGTTATATATATCAGTGCATATAGTCCAGTGTCATTCTTGTGAACCGTTGGAGATACAACAGAAAGGGAACATGAGCCATTTCCTTTAGAACTCACTTGTTTATGAAGTCCTCCTATGGGAGCAGGTACTATGTCAACATTATTCGTTATATTGCAGTTTCTAGCGTGGAATTCACGGATCCTTGGTACAAGTACAATATTATTTGAGGAACTTCCGATGAAAAATACTGTTATTTCATTTGAAGTCGAAGTAAAGCTTATTACAAAGGAAGGGAACATTAGTGAACGTAAAAATTTTTTGAAATTGTATGATTCATAAATGTAAATGAAGCCTTCTGAATATTCGTCTAGATTGACTCCGTAATAAAATATATCAAATGTTCCCTCGGGTTTTGTTATTATATACTGAGTAAAGTTCTTTAATGGACTCGTTAAATTGATAGGTGCACTTTCAGTTAATACAATAGACTAAAAATAGAATTTCTATTATTCGAATCGAAAGTTGAGAGCTTTTCAAGTGAAAGTGAAACCTTGCTATATATTTTTGTTCCTAATGCCTAGGCAATAGTGTTGAAACTTGATGAGGTCTTTCAGGTTAATGTTTTAATTAAATCATAATAAAATAAAAAAATTTAGATTTTGTCAAGCCAAAAATCAATTCAAGATTTTTTACAGATAGGTAGAAAAAGGCTTGTAAATTTCAAAAGCCCTAACCCAAACTTGTTTACGTAGTATAAAAGCAAACAAATGTTGGATTAAATCCTGGAATCGAGTATGATAAATACTATCTCTAGTCTTACTTCAATATTTTTCGGCGAGTTTACAAGCAAGAATTCGATTGTCCAATGGAAAATTTTTGCAGAACCATAGCCGATTGTTTGGGAAGAATTAAAATAAATGCATATCTCTGATTCTTGGGTATAAAGAGTGTCATAATTTTTAGAAGTAGTATTTGAGTTATAAAGCTCACTAGTATTACAATTCATTATGATAAAACGATCCGAAGATGATAAAAATGTGTGAATATTCACTTTCAACAGAAATTTAAAGTCAGAATAATTAGTTCTTATTGTCCAGTTACAAGACATAGGCCGACAATATTCTTCATTTATCGTGGGCATTAGCAAAAAGCTTGAGTTATCATGGCTAATATTAACAAGCGATCTACTACAAGTACAATTTTGTTCCTCGGAAAATCGATGTGATAAAATTGCTGGTATTAGCATCAAAAGTTTCAACCACAAGACAGTGTTCGACATACCAAGCATATTCTTCTAGATCTAGCGTGGTTTTAAATTATGCACCAATATATACAATCTTTCATAATTTCTTGTTCTTTTTTGTATTTAAAGTGAAAATATGCTTGTTTGACTTTCAGCTTATTCACATTTTTAAGTATAGAAGTGTTGTAATGGTTTTTATTTAACCCCGCCCCCTTTGCAGGCAGTGTATCCTTTGGCTTTACTATGGGCGTTGACATAAGTAAAAAGTCATTTTTTTGGCTATAATTTTTCCTGGAAAGGTCCATTCGATATTTTTTACTTATAAATAGGGATGCATAATAGTTTTTTTACGAAAGGTGGCAAAATTTTTTTAAAAAGTGGCATTTAGGTAGCTTTGGATGGCATCTAAGCTATTTAAATTTTACTTAAAAAATTACGAAAAATGTATCAAAATTTTCGGAAAGGTAGCATCAGGTTAAAAAAGTGGCATTTATGCATCCCTACTTATAAATATTTGTGTTAGTATAGAAAATCTAAAAATATTAAGATACAATATCTGGAAAGTTTGAAGTGTTAAACGGCTCGGCTACCATCCAAATTGAATTTATTTAGTGGGATTAACGCATGGGAAAGTATTTAAAAGCCATTTTAAGTCAATCCGATGAACTGCTTCAAACAAAATCTTGTCCGAAGCTCAATACCATCGATTTTACGTTGATGTTTTGAATTTTCTAACTTGTTTAAAATACCCTAGATAATTTTTGAAGCCAAAATTTCTAAGCTACTATTATCCTGGGGGGGGGGAGGAGCACTTAACAGGAATAAAAATGCCGAAGTAAAAACGTCTAAAAATTTTTTGAAAATACACTATATAGGGGTAAAAATTGACGAGGAACATTTGGAACTATTATTTTTATGTCAAACTCACTGGAAACCTTTATTTTCACCTTTTTTGAATTTACATATTTTACTGACTTTTTGAATTCTATCTAAATACGTAAATTCAAAAAAGGCGAAAATTCAAGAGTTTTCAGTGAGTTTGACATAAAAATAATAGTTCCAACGTGTTCCTCGTCAATTTTTACCCCTATATAGTGTATTTTGTATACACTATATAGGGGTAAAACGTTCAAACTTTCGAGATATCGTATCTTAACTGTTTGGAGCAGACCTACAACTTTTAATCCAGGTTTTTAAGCACAACTTTTTTCCATTAACAAAACAGGGTGATTTGTAGCATAATAAAGTAATAAGTGGTGAAGAACTCGATAGTATAAACTGTTTCCCAAGGAAAAATCAATTTTGGGGTCACGTGGCCTTATATATGCTTACACTGTGTTAATTTGTAACCCCCTAGATTTTCAGCGCTTTACAGAAATTTATAGAGTTTTTTAGTTTTTTAGAGTTTTATATAAATTTCTAAGTTTACTGTATTGTCTAGCATTTCTGGTAACGCAGCTCTGATACCAATTTTGTATGGCACAGTGAAAACACCGTTTATCGTCATGTTCAAGACAACATTTATACGCCTAATATTTTATTTATCTGCAAATCTATCTTTGTGCGCGACGGTATTAAACCTCATTCCATATAAAGATGAGGCTTTATATGACAATAAAGAATATATTACAGTCAATCATACAATCAATCATCTTAACCCTGAATACATATTGACACCAACTTCGATTGAACTATATAATTCAAGCATGGAAATAAGCTATATGTTTCAAATTGACACGTTAAATGGAACATATGTACTACAAATTACCGGTGATCTTTGCTTACGTGAAATGGATTGGTTGCGAATCTATGTTTGTAATACTGGAAGTATTTTGTATGATACGACAATTTCCAATTTTCAACACCCTGAACTATACACACAAGAAGAAGCCGTATGTATAAAATTTCTGTAAGAATCAACGTCCATGTTACAGTTTTCAAATTGTCTAGGAAATGTGTACATCCTCTAAGTTTTTGACAAATTAAGATAACAAAGCCGATGTGCTTATCTCAAAATCCAATTGACTAACCAATTGATTTTTTTGCATATTCAAGTTCAGCATGGTCAAAGCCTAGAGTATTTGACATTTCCTAGACAACTTGAAGAATTTTTGGAAACTGTACCATGGCTGGTTGACAAGGATTGATTCTTACAGAAATCGTCTTTTAGTTCTACAAGCGGATCATTTATTGAAAAATATTATTGGATAATTCATTTACTGCTTGAGCCAATAACATTTTTAAGACAGGTATCGGAAATTTTTTTTAAAACTTTCTACTAATTTAGGAGGTTGAAGTTTCAAAAAACAAGCCAATTCGTCTAGATAAGTTATCTAGCTATTCCTTGTTAACAATATCCGCAAAAGATGGACTACCTGAAATATATTATTATGGAATCGAACCATATATGCCTATATCTGGCTTTATCTATGTTTACGATTCGCATCTGCTTAACAACCACATTGGAACTTATATGTATCCAACAAATGATATCAATATAATAAACGCTAATAGTAGCACCGTTATGCTGCTGTATATTGGTATGATGCCCAATACTATTATGATAGTATCGAGAATCCCAGAATTTCATGCAAACAACTGCAAAGAGCCTAATAACATACTATTTTTAAATTCTACTTTTACATACAGTGAAATTACTGCACTTGATAGTGGATCTTGCATGTTCACCATTTTTGTTCCGTATAGTAATGAGAAAGGCTTTGCAAATCTATTGAAACTAGACGGTTTGGAATATGATGGTGCTTTAGATGCATCTCTAATTGGAGGATACAATACTACATTCTTTGAATTCAATCAGGACACAAGCAACTTTTTATTGGATGGATTTTTAAATTTTTTTGGTACTATGATTTCTTTCAAGATTCCAGAAAACACCACTTTAATTGGTTTTTATGCAATGGAACTATATGTATTGGATGCATTCCAACATAGTGACCAGGGAGATTTTTATTTTCTTATAGCATCTACACCAGACTTCTCATTTCAATCACAGATTGAATCTAATACTACGGTTACCGCAATCTATTCAGTAGATTACGCTACCATGAACTTAACTATATTTGCCGATATTCCAAAGAATTGCTACTTTACCATCTTTGATGAAAATGGGACTTATTTTAACATAACAGATCAATCTATCAACAATCATCAAATTTCATTTAATAGTGTTGAATTTTTTATCGACTTTGTTAGTTACAACGACAGCGCTGAATGGAATGGGTTTTTGGTAGTGATTGAAGGATATAGAATAAGCCCTCCGAATGACACTATTATACATGTTGTACACAAATCAGGCGGATTAGAGGAATGGTTAATTATTGGCTTAAGTTTTTTTGGTTTGATCGTAGCTATTGTGGTCGTGGGTCTGATCACAAGACATCAGTTGAAAAAACGCTATAAGAAATTTGATCAATTATGCAATGTGTTAAAGGATATGAGAATGTCGCCAGAAGAAATCGTTGAAATGAAAGAAAAGAGTGACGAGTTATTAATCTTACCAAACAAAATCCACATCAATTTTGACCATAGTTTCGGTCAAGGATCAAGTTCAACTGTGTATAAAGGCCATTTAATAGGAACAGCTCCATTGCATTTAATTGAGAAATCCATTGTCACACAAAGATTTATGGATTGTGATGTAGCTGTAAAGGTAGCCACTCACTTTGGACCAGACGAAGTGGATCGACTTTTCAAAGAGATCGATGCTATGAAGAAGATTGGATATCATGAAAATATTATGTGTATGTTAGGATGGGCTTTGCCAGGAGATGCTCCTTGTTTGGTTTATGACATTGCTGAAATGAGTGTATTGAGTTTTGTGTCGGATTTTCGCGAAAAACCCGATGACCAAGTACCTTGTAAAAAATTTCTATCGATTCTATGGCAAGTTTCGAGAGGTAAGAGAATCTAATGGAAAATCATGGAACAAACAAATTTAGGTATGCAGTACATTGCTTCAAAAGGCATCATTCACCGCAGCTTGTCCGCTAGAAACATCTTGCTGTTTGGCCCTACCGTTGCAAAGATCTCTTACTTCACCAATTGTTGTTTCTGTAGCAGTGAAAATTCCATTGTTAAGGACTCAACTGTTCAAAAACTTTCGGCAAAATCCATGGCATTGGAATCTTTGATCGAAAAAATCTTCTCCGAAAAGTCCGATATTTGGGCATTTGGCATCCTTGCATATGAAATGTTCACATTTGGAAAAACTCCCTATGAAGCTTTAAACGACGATGAAATTGTTGAGTTTTTAAACCAAGGAAACCGCCTAGAACGTCCATCTAATGTCAATGACCAACTTTACGGAATAATGATGGGTTGTTGGAATGCCGATCTAGACTCGAGGCCAACTTTTAAGGCGCTTGAAAAGACATTCTTGGAAATTGTAGAATTCCAAAATGAACTTTATGGTTATGTCCAAGCCAAAATTTATAGTAGTTAAAATTGTGTTTTTTTAAAATTAAATTTATACAGGGTGTTTTTTTAATTCCCTACAATAAAAATTTTATAACTTTTCATAGAAAAATGATTTTTTTATGCGGATTTTTGCAAAATGTTTGGAAATCGTGGGGACGGGGGTTTAGACACATTTAAAATAAAATAAAATTTTAAAATTCTAGTTTTTGTCTAAAATAGGGCTTGAGCTACCGACTATTGGAACCAAAAAATGAGATCCTTTCAATAAACGCTGAACCGGAAGCACATGCTCTTGATTCTTGAATTGTTATGAGCGACTAAAATATTTTCAAATTTGTTTGTTGAACTATAAACGAATGTTATTGAACTATGAGCGACTAATAAAAGATATGATAACAACACAACATAGAACTAAACAAATAGTGCACATGTGCTTGGTTAGCATTTATAAACAATGATTTTTTTATTTTTCCATTAAAAATGTCAAAATTACTCTTACTCTTACCTTTTCTATACCATTTTGGTTCTAATCATGCCCAAAACGGTGCCCTAGTAACCGTGACCACCCCTAGAGGCAGTATAACCGGGTTTCGTATAGACCAAGGAAATGATACGACCAAAGATTTGTATGGTCAAGCAGATGTTTTCTTAGGAGTCCCATATGCGACTCCACCAGTTGGTGATTTGAGATACAAAGTAGGGTTTCGAATTTATGATGTTATAAGCTAGAATTTTAGCCAGCCAGGCCGCTTATTCAATATCCAGGAAACAGTCCCTATAATGCAACTTATTATAGAAAAGGATGTGTGAGCGTAAACACAAATATAAGTACCATGAGCGAAGATTGTTTATTCTTGAATATTTTTACGCCAAATGTAAAGAATTTTATGCTTAATAAGTTTGATTTTTTGCACAAGTTTCGCAAAAAACCAAAAAACATTAAGTTTCAAAAATCTAAAAATTTGAAAAACTTCAAAATATTGAAAATGTGAGAAGTTACAAATAATGAAAAGCCTAAAAATCGAAAATTTTGAAACAAAAGTCAAAAAACTTGAAGCATAGTTGGTGTCCTCAGTTTTTTGGCCTAAAAAACCAAATTTAGGCTTTATCCACCACAAAATACCCCGTAATGGTATGGATCCATGGCGGAGGCTTTGTTTTCGGTGACAGTCACCTATGGAATCCCGGCGCCGTTCGAAATTTTGCCTATCGTGGTGTCATCCTCGTTAGCATAGACTATCGAATGGGATGGTAATATCTTAAAAGCTTTCAAAAAACCAAAAATCTAGGCTCGGCTCTTTTACCACCAGAACCGAAGAGTTTCCAGCTAACTTAGGCTTGATAGACATGGTATGAACAATAAAAAATGGAGTTTCTTAGGTTTTTTAGGTGGTGGCTTTGAGATTTCTAAAAGAAGAAATTGCCTATTTTGGAGGAGATCCGAACAAGATTACAATTTTTGGAGAATCTGCTGGTGGAGTGGCGGTTTCTTTGTTGACCTATTCACCTTTGACACAGGGTATTTTTGAACTTATAACAGTACCTCTGATTTTTAGGCCTCTTCCAACAAGCCATAACCGAATCAGGAAATATGATAACTTGTTTGAATGGGACCCTAGGACCAACGGACTATAGCTTTCAAATGGCTAATCGTGCATGCAATTATACCCAAGAGATGTGGGATTCTGGAAATTTTACGATGTTAAAAGAGTGCTTAATGAACATAAGTGTTGAAGATGGCACGAGAATCTCTGAAGTAATTTTGAAGGAACCACTAATTGAACGAACCATTAATTTTCGGTTTTAGCCCATTGGTGATCGAAATTCCCTATGTTGGACTACTGTTCAAGACAACTTTTTCTTTCCCGATACTCCTATAAAACTATACAAAAATCGGCCAAACATTCCAATAATCATAGGCATGTGTAAAGATGAATATGGTTTCTGGGGTAAGCTTATCGGGTTTTTTGAAGACAAACTTTTTTAGAAATCGGCAACGCCAACCGAAATTTGTCCCAATATACGAAAAGTTTGACAGAGTCTACAATTTCTTGGCAGTTTTCCGAATGGTTTGGAAACCATTCGGCAGAGGTTATGCAAGTTTTTGAGCAGAATTACTTAAAAAGTGGGACGGCGGATGATGACCATTTGGCTTGGTTGCAGTTTATCGTTGATGTAAGGGGGAATGTTGAATTAAAAGAGCTCAATTTTTAGGTCGGCACAGCCGCATTTTTCGGCATAGCAACTACTCGAGATGTTTCGTATTATATTCAAAATAACAACCCTAATGTTTATGCCTACGAGTTTGATTGGTCTTCCAGTTTAAATAACCAAGGAAATCAATTGACCAATTGGACTAGTAAGTTTTGGGATGTTAGATACTTCTAGAAACTATTAGATATATATGTTACCGTTTTATCTGAAAATCAGTTATATCGGAAAGAAACAAATAAAAATAGTTTTATTTGAAAAGCTTAAGCCTAGGCTTAAGCTTAGGCTTGGTCATAGGCTTAGGCTTAGAGCTAGGCTTAGGCTTAAGCCTAAGCCTAGGCCTAATCCTTTCAGATAAACCTAGTTTTATAGGATTCTTTCAGATAAAACTGATTTTCAGATAAAACGGTCACATATATATGAATGGGCGACCATAGGGTCAGGAATCCTTGTGTAAATTTTATTTAAGCTGTCCCTCATACCTGCGAATTACAATACGTGTTCGGATGGGGTGGCGGATGGGAGGATGCAGATAAATCTCTAGGAATGTTAGTCGAAGAATTATGGACAAATTTTGCTAAATATGGGTAGATCACGTCCCCTTATAGTCTTAGATATAAAATTTAGAAAACCCACGTTAGACAACTCATGGAAACCAGTCACTTCTACGGACTCCAATGTCATGGAATACTTCCAAATTAACGCTGCGCAAAATTCTAGTACGCAAAATGGTTTCAGAAAGGTTGATAATGTAGTCTTTAACCAAGTATGATGCGTTAAAGTTCAGAGTTAAATATGTTTTAGCTACTACCTCCCGTACTTGGACCTACTCCTCCCAATAACCCAGATAACACTCCAGGTACGTTCTCTCATGTAATTTTTGTCATGCTTTGATTTTAGTCTGTCCTAGAGGATATCAATCAAAAGTCAAAAGCACGACATGTTATGAAGCTTTCAACATGCCCGGCTTTGATGGCTGGGATGTGGCCGAAGCTGCTTGTGTTCACCAATCTTATGGAAATTTGGTTAGTATCGGAAGTGCTTTTGAAAATTCTGATCTGTTTGGTTTGTTTTCTATTTTTCTAGCATAAAACTCACATTTTTCAGCATATGCAAAAGCGGCCCAATCAAGTTGCACTAGTTTCTACATAGGGTTGTTCAAAAGTGAGTCTGTGTTAAATGAGACTTGGGTTTGGACGAACTACGACACTTCTGCTTATAGAAATTGGAAGAGTGGTAGGAAAACTTTTGGATTATGCAAATTTTTGGTCAAATTTAGACTACCCGAGCAAAGATCCGAATGAAAGTTGTGTGGTTTTGAGTACTGCCGACGGTACTTGGGTAAACCAAGCATGTAATATTCCAACGTGTTCATTTGTAGTTATTTTTAATATTTTTAATAAAAGTATTTTCGCAATTTTTTGAAAAGCTTTCTATAGGTTTTTTCATGCGAAAAATCTCATTGCAAGGTATTCCAAGTAGGAGGAAGATCTTGGGGATTTGAGCATTTCTTGAGTTTTATTGAAAAATCGAGAAATTCTCAAATCTTTCGCAACAGAATTCATTGGACAACCTAATATCAAGTAACAAAACATCAAGTACGAGTGTACTTGATGTTTACAAAACGCTTTGTTACTTGATGTTTATAAAATGTTAAAAGTAGACCAATGCACGTGATGTATATTTTATTTTTTTTTGATAATAATAAATAGTCGTCTTTATAAATTTATGATCAAAATCCGCTAAAACTATTAAAAAGGACACAAACAATCAGTTAATGAAAAACCCAATTAATATTCGACTATGAAACGCTAAATATCTAAACTAGATGCTAATACACTCGTGGCTGGTTAATCTACAGGGTGTTCCAAATTTTTGTTTACGCTAAAATTTGCTCATAACTTTTTTAAAATAAATTCGTTTTTTATAATTTTGGTTTTAATTTTATCCAGAGACAATTGGAAAACGATTCATGTCAAAAAAACAAAAAAAAATTTTATGCATAAATTTTTAATTTGTGCAAAAAATTTTGGCTCCAAATGGGATTCGAACCCGCGAACTGTGTAACCGTAACAGTTCATCATAAACAAGCCTCGGTGGTGCAGTAACAAAGCAGCGGCTTATTGGTCACAAAGTTCGCGAGTTCGAATCCCACTTGGAGCCAAAATTTTTTGCACAAAGTAAAAATTTATGCATAAATTTTTTTTGTTTTTTTGACATGAATCGTTTTCCTATTGTCTCTAGATAAAATTAAAACCAAAATTATAAAAAACGGATTTATTTAAAAAAAGTTATGAGCAAATTTTAGCGTAAAAATTTGGCTAGCGCGTTAGCCGTTGTGACATGCGTTGTGACACGCGTTGTGACGTCACAACTCATGTCACAACGATGTAACGACGCTAGCAACGCGCTAGCCGTTGTGACATGAGTTTTTACACTCGTTGTGATGTCAAAACGCATGCCACGACGGCTAGCATTCACTTAATGGACAAAGATTCAGATGGCCAAGAAAAATCAAGCAAATTAATTAGATTTTTATTTGTTGTAAAAATATATTATTTTACTTTTGTAGTGCATTTTATGTTTTCTATGCTTTTTCATAGTCTTCTTTTCCCTATTGCATAATATTTACTGAATATTAAGATTCGAGTTTGTAACATGGATGATTGGAGTCAAATGAATCTTCTTTTTCATGATATGCAACTTTTGAAGTATTTTTATGATATATCTTCTATTCGAAGGGATAAAGTATCTAGAAAATCATTAGAAAAATGAGCATTATATTGAGTCGTCTCATAAATTTCCGGCTTTTTCCCCTTTGTCGGATTTTTATAAAAATGGTATTCTGGGGGTTTCCTATACGAGAAATCGATTACACCATTCAAAAAATGTTGAACTGCTTTAAATGACCCTGGTTCAGAGAAATTGATGGTTTTTTTAAACTTTTTATAGCGTTTTAAGTATTGGGTTGATCCAAAAGTTCTGTCGTTTTTATATTCTGTGCCAAAAATATGATTTAAATTTCTATTTTGATTGATTTTTAAGTTAAAGAATAGATGCTAAAACATCGAGAAAGCACTTGTGCGTTGTTATGTTGATTTTTGCTGTTTTTGTAGTAAAGTTTGTTAAATATAAAAACGACAGAACTTTTGGATCAATCTAATACTTAGGAAGCGTTTTTACGCTTTGAAAATTCCCACAGTCGATTCTTCACCCCCGAAAACCCTGGAATCGAGAGTACTTTCAGAGCGTAAAAACGGGGGAGGGGTGGGGAAGGAGCACTTATCTACTAAATAAGAATGGGAAAATCATCTAGAAAAGCCTTCACTTGATCTCCATCAACGCTCTACCCCTGGGTCTGTAAATAAATTTAAAAAAATACCCAACAACAAACAAATCAAATGGACCATGAACCATCAATGATATAAAGGTAAGCTGTAAATATATAAACGTGTTGGGAATTTTTTGCCACAGAATATAAAGTGCAACCGTAAACGGTATAAAACTAAAACCAGTCACTAGCCACAATTGAATTAGTATAGCTTTATACAAGTCTAACTGCATTTTATAAGTTTTTTCATTACGATTCTTTTTAGCTCGACGTATAAAAATGGCCGGCAAAAAGGAAAGAATTATAACAGTTAGAAGAGTCATAAAACCTAAAACATATCCAATAGTAATGACATTAGTGTTTACGACTGAATCCGTTCCATAATCTAAAAAAGAAGTTAAGAAGAAGTGGGACAATTTTGCGTTCAAGCTTGCTGAAAATGTTGCGGAAATGTATTGGAAAAGTTGCGAAAAATTTGCAATTAATGCAGACCTTTCCCACAACTTTCTCGTAATTTTCCAAAAGCTTGAATGCAGTATAAAGGCTTACTGAGAGGGTGCTCAAACGGGGGTCCAAACGGGAAGATGGAAAATTCTTTCTGGTTTCTATGCCGGAACGCCAAGCAACTCAAAAGCAGGCTCAATTTTTTAAGATCCCTCAATTGGGAACCACTAAGTTAGGAAAAAGAAAAAATCGAAACCCTCGAATAATATCAAACGCTTACAAAGAACCTTTCTTCCTTGAAGTTCGTTATCAAATATTCCCTCTGTTGCATTGTAATGAAGGCTTTGTTCGATTATAATTGACCTACGCGATTCGAGACCAAAATAAAGTAAGGCAATAAGCATTATTTGGAAAGTCAAAACTAAGACTAAAATATTTTTCGGCTTGCTCATTAATTCTATTATTTTCGTAATGTTCAACAAACTACAAATTCGAAAAGCTGTCGACAAACATATACTCAATAAAAGATTAAAAGCAAATAACAGGAGCAACTCATTTACTATAGCCCATCCATCAAGGCTTAAATAGTTTTCAAAAACACTATTTATAAGAACATAGAAATAAGGGCTTAAAATCGAGGGGGAGGCAAGTAAGAGTGCAGTATCAGCAAGCATTCTCCAAACAAGTTCATTAATCAAATCCCCTAGCCAAGGGGATAAGCATAATTCTTTGCCTTATTTATTTCATCAACAATTTTAAAGAGGGGGGGGGTAAAATTACGGTACGTCGGTAGCAAAAATTTTTTTCGCATAGTAGAATCACCACATACCCGCTAGTTTCTACATAGGATTGTTTAAAAGTGAGACTGTGTCGAATGAGGCTTGGGTTTGGAGGAAAACTTTTAAATTATGCAAATTTTTGGTCAAATTTAGGATACCTAAACAAAGATCTAAATGAAAGTTGTGGTTTTGAGTGCTATAGATGGTACTTGGGTAAACCATGTAATATTTCAATATGTTACATTTGTAGTTATTTTTAATAAAGGTATTTTTGCAATTTTTTGAAAAATTTCTAATTCTATATTTTATCGTTTTTTGATGCGATTTATCGAGCATGCTAGTTATTTTCCAAAAAGATGTCACTTTTTCCCATTTTCATATCACGAAATAGCGGAGATTAGGGTATTTCAAGATACGATACTTATACAACTTGATCCAAAAGTCATAGAGCAACAATCTAACGACCTACATTGGCGGACATATACATATATGGAATTGTTTATTAGTGCATAAAATAATATTAAAAAATCTTAACATGAATTACATAAATTACAAGTTTTTCGGCATTGGTCACACATCATAGCTCCTAAAATAACTTTTTTTTGGCACAAACAACACCCTTACGATAATTTGAAAGGTTGCAAACATTCAAGTATTGTCCACAATCATTATTAGCATCGAAACATGGCTCTCCTACTAGGCATGGCGGGCAATATGGTGTTACAGTCGAGTTGTTGCAAATCCCTGTTGCGTTAGAGCATTCAAAAATGTATTTTCCCCGTGTATTCGTAATACTAATGTTGTTCAAATAAAGATTTTCAAGATTGCTCTCAGGCAGACCTGATATCAGCCATACATAATTGCTATTATCAGCTATTATATTGTCAAGGATTAAATTCTTGAATTTGGGAGTATTTGATATATTAGTGTATTGTAAATATAGGAGAGATAATTGAAAAGTAAGATTTACATTATAAAGACGAATGTTAGAAAATGTTATATCTTCGATGAAACCTAAAAATGCTGGTAACATAGTTTACCAATAGGAGGGATACGCCGGTCCCTCAGGATGGATGGATGAATGGCCTTCAGGGAGGTACATGATAAAATTTTCAAAAATTTATATGATAAATGAATTGGAAGGGGAGGGGGTACACGAACCCTCATGATGGATGGATGAATGACAATAAAGGCAGAAGGTCTGAGGATGAGTGGTGAAGGGGGTACTGTACCCCTTAATCTATGACTGGTAACCTGAAATCATTTCAAAAAATTACCATCCATAAGTCGCTCAGATTGAACGTTGATTCCTCGCACAGACCCATTTATGGTAATATCGCGATAAGTTACATTACGGACACCAGCTCCTATTTCGGTTCCAACACCGATTCCATCTGACATTCCTATTGTTATATTTTTAACTGTTATGTTTTCTGAAGGTCGACCATATTTTAAACCATATTCTCTATAGCCACTCTTGACTATTATTGCATCGTCACCTAATTTATTTCATCCTATTACGATGTGTTAAATGAAACTGACCTCCATTGTAGTAACTATTCTCAACTGTAACATTTACACTACACACAATATCTATTCCATCATTATTAATACCCCAGCCAGTGGTTGCGATTCGACCTCCAGGTGCAGTGATATTCAAATGGTTTATATAAACATTTGTTGCATAATTTAAAGTCAAAGTCCATCTGGGGCTATTCAAAAATGTTATATCTTCAATAACAATGTCCGTTGTGTAGACAAGGTTAACAAGAAATGGTCTAAAGTTGTGCTCAAAATTAAATTACCGTAAAACTTCTAATAGAGCCTCATGTAAACGTAAAATTTAAAAAAAAATCGAGTTTAGATCGGATTTCTTCGAGCAAGCACTTTTTGCCCTGATGATAGGGAATATGCTATATAAAGACTTATTGAAACATATTTTATTTTCGTCGAGATATGGCCTTTTGAATTTTTTTAAATTTAAAAAATTTTAAACCTTACTTTCAAAAATCCATCAAAAATCAAAATTAAGTCGATTTCCTTCGAGCGACCACTTTTTGGATAGCTAAGCATATGAGGAACAGTATGTAAAAAAAATTATTGATAATGACTTCGATTTCACGGAGATATGATTTTTTTTTAAATGTCATTTTTTCAACTTTTTCAAATTCAAAGGACCATAACTGAGCGAAAATAAAATATTTTTCAATAATTTTTTTTATAGAACGTTCCTTTCTACAGTAGCTATCCAAAAAGTGGTCGCTCGAAGAAGTCCGATTTAAACTCGATTTTTAAAAGAGCAATCATTAACACCTTCTAATAGAGCCTCATGGGGTTCTATTAGAAGTTTTACGGTAATTAATGTTTTGTTGTAGGCATTTTACCCGGTATATCCATTACACGGCGGCAGTGTTCTATTATAAACCGAACAATCGTACCAATATTCTCCTTGGCCATTAATTACTCCACCGCCAGTTATGGTGATATTGCTAACGTGATACGAGTAAACAATTGGATGATATACAGCATAGTTGCCAAACCTGATGATCTTAATTTATATCAACTAACTATTATCAACCCTACCATGGCTCTTTAGCAACTAGAAAATAATCCGACGTATTCATTGACGCTATTATAGTTCCTCGAACATCCAGAATCACGTTGCTTGTAACGTTAAGAGGGCCTGTGAGGAATTGATAACCTGCATCAAAAATAACTCGACCGCCATTTGTTTTATATGCTGCCATTAAGGCGTCTCGAACAGCTTTAGTATCGTTTGTAATTCCATCACCAACAGCGCCGAAATTCAAAACATGATAATCTTGTGTTAGAACTAGTTTAATTAAACAACATTCTAATAATAGGGTCTTAAGTAGACCAATGCACATAGTATATATTTTTTGATAATAATAAATAGTCGTCTTTATAAATGTATGATCAAAATCTGCTAAAATGAGTATTAAAAAGGAGACGAACAATCAGTTGATAAAAAGCCCAATTAATACCCAAGATACTATGAAACGTCAGACACTTAAACTAGATGATAATACACTCGTGGGCAATTAATAATTAGAGGAATTTATGCTTTATCAGAGGAAATTGTGCTTTAGAGAGAACGCGTGTAGATAGAAATAATTGAGTGGCTAAATTTATGTGCCTAAAGAATGATAAAACCTAATCAGAAATAGTTAAGAGCCGGAAAAGATTGTTGGAGCACTCCTCAAAGCACAATAAGCCTATTCTAAGACTAAGTCAATTCCCTTTCGTTTTTCCATGTTTCTGATGAAAAGGGTAGCATTCTGTAAAGAATGCGCCACAACAAGATCAATTTAGAATAATCTAGTTATTGTTTTGAATTTGTTTGTTTATTACAACGAAAACCCTTTTTATTACATTCCAACTATATCTTATTTTTCTTTCAAACTATTTAAAGAAAAAGGTTTTTTCGTTGGCGTCGTGCATTGGAAGTGTGTAAAAAACTCGATTCTTTGTTTTTGGGCGATTGTTATTTACGTTTTTTTGTGTTCAGAAAATTGTCAGGAAAGCGTAAAGTTAGCAAAGATAATTTTCTTCCATTTTATTGCTGTTTTACTTTGGTACAATATTGTGGTTGTTTTGTGAAAAGTCGATTGCGCGTATTCTCGAAGCATGAAAATGTTTCCTTGAGGAAAATAGATGTGTGTATTGAAGTGAAAATCGAACAATTTTGAAATTTCTCCCTCAAAAACTATTTCTGGGGGGTAATTTCATGCGGGGAATCGATTGCGCGCATTCCCAATGCTTGAAAACGCTTCACTGACCCTGATTCAGGGGAAATTAGTACATATTGGATTTTTACTTCAATACACACTCTTATTTTCCTGAATCAGGGTCAAGGAAGCGTTGTCACGCTTCGGGAATGCGCGCAATCGATTGTTCGCATGAAATTACTCTCAGAAATATGATTTTGAATGAGAAATTTTGCGATTTTCGCTTCAATACACAGATCTATTTCCCTGAATCAAGGAAGCATTTTCACGCTTCGGGAGCACAGTTGCATAACCTCGGTAAAATTTTACCGGGAGTAGGTCATGGGTGGGGTGGGGGGAGGTAGGTCATGTATCACGGGGTGGAGGGAGGTAGGT
>JAQGBS010001060.1:0-17412 GCA_034698545.1 Acrobeloides obliquus | reverse complement strand
CTCCTCCCGAGTTGTGATAACCTGCTAAACCAGCTATTGTTCCCGTTCCGGCTTGGAGGATCACTTATATCACACTGAATTGCCGAATCTGCACTACTTTTTCGACTATTCTCTAAAAATAGCAAATATTTGTTATACGGGGTGTATAAAAAACCGGAATTTGGGCGATTTCTTCATGTTTTTTCGACCCGAAAATTTTTTCACAAATCCTAAAATGACGATATAGAGGTAATTTTATGCGAGAAATCGATTGTGCGCATTACCGAAGCTTAAAAATGCTTCCCAGATCCTGATTCAGGAAAGTAAGTGTGTAAATTTATATATACATACTTATTTTCCTGAATCAAAATCTGGAAAGGTATTTTCAAGCTTTGGGGGCAATCGATTTCCCACATAAAATTATCCTTCTATGGATCAGTTTTAGGATTTTTGAAAAACTTTCGGGTTGAAAAAACATAAAAAATCGCCCAAATTCTAATTTTTTTATACACCCTATAAATAAAATAAACAACCGACCCAAATTTCCCAAGTCGAATGAATGTTGCGTATGACAAAATCTGGATCGATGTTTATTTGGAGTACCCAGTATGTCATAATTAGATTCTTGGTTGTTAACAGAGGTGTGTTCGGTTCCAATTGGTTTATGAACAGGTTTTTGGTAAGGTTGTAGACTGACATTTGGTATAATTGAGTCTGAAAATGTAGCTATAAGCAAAAGCAGGGCGGTCGAAAATGGCCATAAAAAGTGGTATGAACAAACCTACAAGTGTGAAAACGCTTTCTTAACCCTGATTCAGGGTAGCGTATTAATGCGAAAATGAAAAAAGAGTTGGATTTTGACAGGATATCCGACTACCTAGGGTTTTTCTATGCGAGAAATCGATTGTACGTGTTTTCGAAATCTGAAAACGCTTCCCTAGTGCTAAAAAGTGATAAAAATCCTAGATAGTCGGATACCCGGTCAAAATTCGAATTTTTTTCATTTTCGCTTCAATACACTACTCTGAATCAGGGTCAATGAGGCGTTTTCATGCTTCGGATGCGTGCAATCGATTCCCCCACATCAAATTACCCCTATACAGGTCATTTTTAAAAAAAATTTCGGGTCCAAAATTCATGAAGAAATTACGAAAATTCCACTTTTTTGGGATGCCCTGAACATGTTTTCGATGCAGCAAAAACTTTACCTTGATCCTCATCTTCTTGAATACTAAAGTCTCGGGTCAATCTTCCTCTCTTTGTCATCAATAATGGCACACGTTTAACTGAATTTTGGTCATTTTGCTCAATTGAAATAATCCTAGGGCTACATGAGGCCAACTCCGAGTGGCTACTCGAGTGACCACCAATAGAATTGTTATTTAATTTATTTGGAAAACGAGAACAATCTTCCAACGAAGCACTCCTACTTCTTTGATCAAAGCTTTTGAGTAGAGGTTCTTCGAATTCTTCATAAAAAATTTCATCCGGTGGGAATTTATAAGACATAAGCGTTCTGAAAAAAGTAAACAATTGTATATAGGATTTTTAAAAGAGACAAAAAAATCATCATTCGTGCGTCATATGTTGTGTCCTAGAGTGTCTAATGTGTGTGTGTCAAAACTTGGCTCATGCTTGCAAAAAACATATGGTTCTCTTCTATTTTATCCATCATAAAAAGTAAAAATAGCGTCAAAAACTTGTTGAAAAGCAAACAAAAATTTGATTGGGTATTTTCCTCAACCAAGGTTGGGGGTAGTAGGAAAGAGGGGGCAGCGGGATCGAGTGGGGTATAAGGATTATTACGCAAAATCCCAAAATAAGGGCATAAGGCCTATGGCATAAGGCTTATGACATAAGGCATAAGGTATAAGGCCTAAGCCTAAGGCATAATGACTTAGGCCTTATACCCCTATTTGGTGATTTGGGATTTTGAGAATTTGAGATTTTTTTGTAAGTTTTGAACACGTTTTGAACACAGAAAATATTTTTGAGGAGCAACAAACTAAACAACATATAAAAAATTAGCATTTTTCTAAACTCGTTTATCCCAAAGATGTGACTCCTTTTTTACCACCAACAGAGAGATCTTTTCAATAATTCATCAAGACAACAATTGCTACATCATTTTGACATTAATGTTCATATCCCCGGATATAACAATAGAAATGAAAGCATGAATGCTTATTTTACGAAATTTTTTCAATTGTTCCCGCAAAATTTTACAACAACTCATGATTAGTTAATTGACCAGTTGGCAAACAATGGTGGTCATTTGTTTATTAGACTGATTAAGTGTAATAAATTTTTGAAGATGATTCAGAAAATGTGGAGGTGGAGGAATTTGGAAAATTTTAGAAAGAGAGTTTGTCAAAAATTTGGAAAAGAGAAAAACATTCGGTTTTTTAATCGTTTAAAAAACTTATAAGGAATAGTCGTGAAGTGTCAGTCAGGGATTTTCAATATTTCGGCGAAAATTTTGATTTATAAATTTTGATAGGGAACCGAAATTTTTACACAGCACATCTTATAATCATGTTATCTAACGATTTATGTTAAAAATTTGAAAATCCCTGACTGACACTTCGCGACTATTCCTTGTTAGCTACATCATAAAATTCTAAACATAAACAAAAGTGACTCTTGGTAGAACCTCAGAAGAGCATAAAAATCACCCGAAAAGATCATAAAATCTATAAAAAAGCGATAAAACATCCTAAAAACTGATCACAGACAAAAGATCGCTCAAAAATCCTTTGTTTAAAGATCATCATCTATCATTAAAGGGAGGGAGGGGAGGAGGAGGGGGGGGGGATAACTTTTACAGCCAGATCTTTCGCAAATTAAAAAGAGACTCTCTAAGGGTAATGTTATGCGAGAAATCGAGGCAAAAACCCAGGGCTTTGCCACTGCGCTATAGAGGACATATGATTTTGTTTTCAATTTATCGAATTTTAATTGTCCCCAGTCACCTCACTGTTTTGCCATTTTTCTCCATGAAAATGAAGTCTACGCCCTATGGTGTAAAAATAAAAAATGATCAGTGAACGCAGTTCTACATGATAGGCTTATTTTCAGAAAATCGATTTTTCTGTTGCACTGGTCCTTTAAAGAGTTTAAAAAATTGAAAAATGATGACAAGTCTAAACTCTCATTTGAGCTCAAATTTATGTCACTTTGCATATTTATTAATAAAAACTCAAAACTCGGTTAAACATGTCGCATCCCAGCACAAGCTTACTCCACTCGAATCTAATTAGATCGAACTGGGTAGAAAATTTTTTTTAACTTTTCCGGAGATTTTGAATAAAAAATATCACTTGGGTGCAAGTTCAATTTTTTTATTTACAATATTGTAAATTTGATAAAAATGAAAAAAACAAGTTTGGCATTTGTCTCAAAAAATAAAGTCCCAGACAAGCTTTCAACCGACTGGTCAAAATGAAAAATGACCCACTCCATCTCATTCAAAGCCCGATGAACAAGCCATAAAGGTGATATCCATCCAATATAAAGAAGAGATAAAACTGGCAACTAACAAACAACAACTGCCGCTAAGTCGCCGCATCTTTTCGTTATTTAGCATCCACCCTCACTTTGATGCTTTATTTCGAACATTTTCCTATCGTCCAGCTGCAAATAGTCAGTGTAAAGACTGGCAAAAAACCACACACCCTCACAACCAACGATAGAGATCCTTGAAAAAAAGATCATCCTTGGAACGAACACATTTTACGTATGACAGCTGTGGTATTGTTTTTTGGGGACTTGCAATGTTAGTACGGCAAAGGAAAGAAAAATAAGCTAAATACGGAGCAACACAAGGTGGAATCGGATATATAGTATAGCGAAAAAAGTTTGAAATGTGTCAAAAGTGTGAACATGTGACATGGAAACCTATAAAAAATGACCAATAACTAAAATTGTTGACAAAAATAACAAATAAATGTCACAAGGAGAAGATCATATTCTCAAATTATAAAGCGTGCCGCTTTTTTCAAAAAATTTTTTTCAAGAGTTTGAGTCAAATGATCATATTTTGATTCCCTAAATGATTTTTCAGAGGAAAGTGATATTATACAGAGTGATTCAATAAAAAAGGGCAATTTTGCGATTGTTTCAAGTTTTTAAATTTTCACAAAAAACCTTAGGTCCTGCTTATAGTTCATTCGCAGAGCTTGCTAATGACACGTGAATAGACCCTTTCAAGGCTAAAATTTACTCGCATGATGGTTTTTCGAAGGCTCCACTATATGGAAAATTCGAAAAACCGCGAGTAAATTTTAGCCCTGAAAGGGTCTACTTGCGTGCAAGCCCTGCGAGTGAAATGTAGACGGGCCCTTATAAGGGGTTTTCTATGCGAGAAATCGATTGCACTCATTGCCAGTGCTTGAAAACGCTTCCCTGATTCTGTATTTGTTCATTTTCGCTTCAATACACACATCTCTTCCCTGAATCACGACCAGGGAATTCAAAGCTCTTTCAAGGCTTTCAAGCGTTTTCAAGGCTTGGCAATGCGCACAATTGATTCGTCGTATAGAGAAACCCTCTATAGGGCATATATGTACAGTAGAGGTTGGATCGACTCCTTGCAGGATGGATGGATGATTTGTTTGATGTTTTTCTTCAACTTGGATGGATGTATGAAATTTTTCAAAAATTTGACAAAATTATCTTGGTTCCTTATGATTTTTTTTGTTACAAAATTGTAAAAATTCCCGATTGATGAGTGGTGAGGGTGGGACGGTCCCCCCAGCGAATATGTATGGGTTATTTTGATGAAACTTGAAAAAATTTTGTGACAGTCATTTATGGGAGGGTTATCTTTGAGATGAAGTGTATATAATATGGCGTAGGAGAGTAAACACTGTCATAATATTTATGTTTTTTTTCTGAAGTTTTTAAAAAGTTGCACCATCAAGGGGTGGTACCACGGTCTTTTCCAATCATTTGACACGATAATTCTAGACTCTACTAGAAAACGGAAAACATTTATTAAATGTCTGAAGGTGGAAGTGCTCTATTTATTATTGAACAAATCAATCAGTTTTGACCATATAATTATTTTGTGTAAATTCTGAATTTTTCTTTTTTTAAATCTATTATTAAATTGATACAGCTAGACAAAATTTTTATAATAAATAATGAAAAAGAATGACATAAGTAAAAAGTATAGTGAAGTCAAAAATCTTGATATAGAAGAAAAACGTCGACTCTTATTCCTACTTCAACAAAGGAACCAAGAACTCCATAATGAACTTCAAAGTTTGAAAGATGAGATTGCAAAGTTAAGGAATCAGCTTGCAAACTTCAATTTTCAAGAAGACTCTTAGTTCAAGTAAATCAAGTTGCAGTATGTTTTTTTCTGTTTATTTTTTTAAGAAACGCTATCTCGTATAAATTCGAACCTAAGTGGCCGTAGTGTTAAACGGCTCGATTGCCATTTAATTTGACTTTTATTTAATGAGGTTAACACATGGGAAAGTTTTTGAAAGTCATTTTGAGCCAATTTTCTTTCCACCTTATATTCAAAACCTTGTTTGAAAAACCTGATTTTACGTTGATTTTTTGAACTTTCTAACCTGTCTAAAACATCTTAGATAATTTTTTTTCAGCCAAAATTTCTACCTAACCGATGTATTCCAATATGGAGAACATTTCTAGCTTGGTTTCGAAAAAATCTGGGAAACATCGATTTTTGAACCATTTTACACGGGGGTCGTAGTTGTAGGGGTTGAAAAATTTTTCTCGGATTTTTTCAAAACCACGTTAGAAAATTTTGGCCGAAAAAAATTATCTAAGATGTTTTAGACGGGTTAGAAAATTTTAAAAATCAACATAAAATAAGGTTTTTGATCTTCGGACAAGGTCTTGAATTTAAGCGATTAAGTGAATTGGCTCAAAATGACTTTCAAAAACTTTTCCATGTGTTAATCTCACTCATACGTGGGCAGAGGTGTGTGCTACACACCCCCTCCCTTCTTCTTAAAATGCCAAAATTACCGAAAAAAGTATAAGGTACCCTTATGTTCCGGGACCACTTTTTATTTTGCCCGACCAATTTTTAAGAAGTATGATTCTTAGACCATAGAAGACTTCTTAAAAAATGTATTTTAGATTTCAGGTAGATTTTTAACATAATTTTTGTTATCAAATATCGAAATTTCGAAAAAAAATTATAATTTTTATTTTGACCACTTCTTATTTTTGGTCGGCTACACACCCCTTTGCCCATGTGTGATCTCGCTAAATAAAGTCAATTGAATGACAGTCGAGCCGTTTAGGGTGGTCGTTAGTCGTTGTCGCGCCCAAAAAACCCTGTTAAATGAGCTGTGAAACGTTGTCGAGCTCAATAAAAACCGCTGTTAAACGTTGTCGAACATTATCGCGCGACAACGATTTTTCGACAAAGTTGTCGAGATTTTCGACAACGTTGTCGAGATTTTCGACAACATTGTCGAAAAATCGTAAAGTATTTGCAATTTTCAATGCAAATCATAACAAACGATGACAACGTTGTCGCGCGACAATGTTCGACAACGTTTAACAGCGTTTTTTATTGAGCTCAACAACGTTTCACAGCTCATTTAACAGAGTTTTTTGGACGCAAAAACGACTAACGACCACCCTTAACAGTACAGCCACATAAGTTCGAACTTTCGAGATATCTTAATTATTTAATTTATGCGATTGCGCGCATTATATATGAACAAACGTATGTTGTTGTAACGAATTTCCATTATTTTCTGTATTTTTGAATACCAATGCACGAGTTATATGCCATAAACCCCGCGCAATCTCTTGATTGTTCACGAGACGCTTGAGGCAACCATTTCATTGCAAAATCTAATGTTAGGAAAGCTTCATTCAATTCTAAATGGTCGATAATATTTTTCCTTTCTTGATTTGGCTATTCTGCTCTTACAACATGCCGCTTATATTCATAAATTTTATTTTCACATTCGTGTAAGTGTCTCTTAACATTTTATTTTGTTAGTCTACAGGATATCCCTAAGGTTCGTGTACACCCTAATTAATTTCATGAGAATTTTCTTCATGACAGAAAACTTTTCACAAAAAGTAATGTTCTACAAAGTTGTTCATCGTGCTCTCATGAACAACTTTGTAGAATATCACTTTTGTGAAAAGTTTTCTGTCATGAAGAAAATTCTCATGAAATTAATTAGACACACGAATTTTAGGGGCACCGTGTAGATTTTAAATGCCCAGTTTTAATTGGAAATTTATTGTACATATAATAAATGCATAATTAATCTGAGGAATAATAAATAAAATCAAAATCAAAAAATTTCATGAGAAGATAACCATTAAAAAAATCTATTTTCACTACAAAAAATAAAATAAAATAATAAATATTTTGTTATTAATAAGTATTTTGGGATTAAATTCATAACTATTTTGTGCTAAAAAAATTTCTGAATCCTATTAAATTGACCAAGACGAAAATTTCTGGTCTGAAAAAAATTTATTCTTAATTTTGACCACTGGATGAATCATCCTCGTCATCATATTTATAAATACTCCAAAAATCATTGAATATTGGGCAATAGGCTTCTCCATAATTTTGAATTAGATCTTCCATAAACTCTTCGACCATTTCCAGCTTCTTTTCTAAGACCTGCATTGTTTGCTTCTCCTAAATTTTTTCATTTGTAAATTAGAAAAAACAGTGATACCTTACCCTTGCACGATAATTTTGAGCATATCGCCTTTTTCTTAACTTTGCTTTGTCATCTTTCTTGGTGAGATCCAACTCAGCAAGATCTTGCTTCTTTGGTCTTCCGGGAGGGCGTTTTTCCGAAGTTGTTGGGTTAGATAAAGGTTGCTTGGCTTGGCCGGATTTTTTCTTGCAAATTCGAGTCTTCGCACCTCCACGTTCAATTTTGGATAGAGTAGGCAAAGAATTTTGAGGAGATACTGATGGGCGAGGAAAATTTTGAGGCATGACATAATTTGGAGGATATGATTGTGGAGCACCTTGTTGTGGATATGGTGGAGGGGAGATATTTTGAGGGGCTAAAAATTTGGGTATAGAAAGATAGTTAGATGAAAGAATATACTTTGATTATAAGACCAGCCTTGTGGATGCCATTCTCGACTTCCATGTGTTGGTGAAATTTGAGGCCAAGAAGAACTTGCGTGATGTAGATGTTGAGAAGCTAAAATAAAAAATTGTTTTGCTTTCCTATCCCTTCTCTGTTCTTATTCGCCTTACTCTTTCTCTGGAACTACCCTAGCTCTACTAGCTAGATTAGGTAGTAGGAAAAAGTTTTTTCTATTAGATAGAGTAGGACCCACTATGAGCATTTACCCCCTCCCTCGCAAAAAAGCCCCAACAACGTTGCTGGGAACAAAAATTTTTTCAGTTCCCTGAAACAATTGTCAATTAAAAATGACGTTTTTCTTATTTTCTAAAAAATTGTCGTTCAAGTGCCTCCCCGATATCTGGCAGGCAGTTACACCTATGCCCTGCCCTATCTTAACCTATCCTACCTAGAGTATGAAAGAAGGTAATTTGTGTAGTAGGCGCGAGATACCCCCTGCTCCCTTGTGTACGCTACGGTTATTTTTCTCTTGGAGTAAAGGAACAATATATTTTTTGGGAGGGTATTAACAATTTCTTACTTTGATGATTAGGTGAAAACATAGAAAGCGAGCCAATATGAGGCAAATCTTGGCTCGGTGATCCTTGACTTTGTGCCATATTTGGATTTCCGTGAGCAAAATCGTCTTGGAAAGGCATATTGAAATTTGTCACCACCGTTAGCTGCTTATATTCCGGCAGTGATTGTGAATATTGAGCCTCGCTTGGATTATTATGTTGCTGCCATGCAGCTGGACAATTAGGGTTGTCAAATGGACTAGAATAGTAATCGGAATTTTGTGGATCTTGACGATACATTTTTTCTAAAAAATTAAAATTTGGCTATGTTTATTTTTGGAAAAACATTTAACTCGAAAAAATTGTTTGAGAAATAAGCAAAAATTTGTCAGCACTCATGAGATTTGTGCAAGTTTCAGAAAAGATCTACACGCTCCAAAATAAAATTCTTGGGACTTTTTTTGCCGAACGCTTCGCGCCCCCGGAGGGAGGGGGGGGGGAGTTGAATTTATTACCAGTACTACGGGGTGAGGCCTCGCTACCGAGTATAGCTCGATCTCGCTCCGAGTAAGGACATGACCCTATCTTTATATTTTTTAATCTTTTTTACGATTTTTTAAAGGCAAACTTTTTTTACACCCGGGTGTTATTTTAGAGGAATTATGATGTAAGAATTATTTTTTCTCAAAACTTAAAAAAAAAAAAATTTTTAAACTTAAGCAACCTTCCATCAAATAGACAATTTATAAAACTGCCTCAAAATCAAAAACAATGTTTTTGTTTGATAACAGTTCTATGGCGCCATCATCGATGATTCTCTTGATGGCGAAAATTTCATCCATTTTCCCACAACACAATACTCTCTTCTCTCACATGAAGACTATACAGCCGGACAAGTTTTCAAAAAACGCTTTTTGCCTCCATAAGTAGTATTCAGCGAGGCGTTGATGTTTATCAATTTCTCCGGCTGGTTGATGACTTGGCGGTTTTTCTTTTTATGTACATAGGCATAGATAAGAAGGACAGAAAAATTTCACAAGCCGATGGTAATACTTTAGCAGTCAAATGATTCTTTGTGTTTTGTTCCTTTGTAAAAATGGTTTTCACAAGCATCGATGGTGGATGAAGAAGCATAAAGAATAAAAAATTAAATCCGAAAATTTTTGAAAAATTAAAAAATTCATAGTTTTTTTATTTTTTTTTGCCTTTTTTATGCAGTTTTTTAAATTGTTCACATTCGTTTATTTCTGCTAGTTAACATTAATTACTAGAAGAAATATTTTTCAGAAAAATTGCTTTTTTAACCCTCACCGAAATTCAGTAAAACTGACAAATGATTATGAGTTTTCTCCGCCCCTCGTTGAATTTTTTGATGCGGTTTTTTTATTTGTGGGCATGGGCCTTTGCGCAACTTATGCATGTGTTTTTGTCCGGATAGACATGCTGCAAGTATTTTTTCAGAGAAATTGATTTTTTTCAATTTTCATTTTTCGGGTTTAACTTCTACAGTAAGCCATTGTCCCACGGTACCCTATATTAAAAAAACGAACAGACCCTCCTCTACAACTTTGGAGAAGTTCACTTTTTATGAAACTCTAACAAGTAAGGGTTCCGAACTTTTAAGATTCTATTTATAAGATGTTTAAGACAGATTTTCTGAGAGTTTTTGAATACTTGTAAAGTAGGTGGAGCCAGGTACCAAAAATTTTTTTCCTAGTTTATTAGCCAAATGAAAGTAGGTGATAAGTGCATAAAAATAGGGTGAAAATAAAAGAACAAAATTTTTCCTATGTCGAGATACGGTGCTCGAAAGTTGGATACCCCAGGATTTGTGCTCATTTTGTATCCCTGCAATACAAGTCCAATATCTCAGCCAATTTAAAAGCTTTTCAAATACGGTTTTTTTATTTTATAGGTATGATATTGTAGTAAAATTTTATAGACACCATATTTTTCTCCGAGCTACTTTCATGGAGATAGATCGATTTTAATGACTTTTTAGTGGTTTTTCATACCCCCCAAAATTGCATAAAAGTGCCTGCAGAAAAAACTATGGGGGTGCTGGAAGATTTGAAAGCGTTTTTTAAAAGTTGGATCCGATATCTTAAGAACCCCCTTTAAGTTATGGAAAAAAGAGATGGAAAACGAGTCCAATAATTCGATACAAAATGGCCTTCCACAGGGGGTCAAAAATTGAAAATTCTTTAGATTGGCGAAATTTACCATAATTTTTATATATTCGGAAAATTCATGAAAAATGGAGTATTTTTTGTTTTTACAGTAAATTCTGAATCGATATCGTTGTCGAGATAATTGTGTTTGAAGTTGGCAATTTTTGAGTTGCGATTTTGAATTTGAATTTCCCGCCAAAACCCTGATTTTCAATTTGGTGGGAAATTCAAATTAAAATCTCAACTCAAAAATCGCCAACTTCAAACACGATTATCTCGACAACGATAACGATTTAGAATTTACTGTAAAAACAAAAAATGCTCCATTTTTCATGAATTTTCCGAATATATGTCAATTATGGCCAATTTCGCAAAATAATAAAACGCACCCGGGTGCACCCGTTTTAGAGACAGCATGACTATCTGGACAAAAACACATTCATTAGTTGCTCAAAGGCCCATAAAAAATTCAACGAATGGCGGAGAGAACTCATTTTTACTGAATTTCTGGACCCCAGCCGTATGGTGAGGGTTAAATTGCTACGAAAAAATTCATATCTTTTGCAGTTTGTCGAATTTCTATATGGAAAACAGTATGAAAAATTAATATAGTCTACAATAAGCAAAAAATCATACACCAAAAAATTCACCCCTGATTTGTATAAATTGTTTCTATTTTTGGTGATATTGGGCAAAAACAATTTGACTGCAACTAGACTTGAATCTGGTCCTTTATCGTCAAAGATAAACTCGCAACACATTGCGCTAAATGTGCTTTTTTTGAGGATTTGAAAGTTATACATATTTTAGATTATTTTTATGAGCAAGATCAAGGTAATTTTTTGTTTTTCACACAGTCGCTGAGTCAACTTTTTGGGTATTCCATGATTAATAACAAAGTCGTTGAATCAACGGTTATTTTATTTTCACAAGCATCTTCTTTCCCATTCGTCTCATCAATTTCATTTGGGCAAGTCCGATTCCAATCAATACCTGATAAAATGACAGCCGACTAACAAATCTGTTGGCAATCGATACTTTTTTTATTCTCTTGTTTATTCGCATTTTTACTTCTATATTTCAATTTTTAAAATTTTATTCTTTTTCAATCATATTATATACATAGAGATTAGATATTTAATATATATAAAAATTTTGAAACATTTAGATCACCGGCTAATAAGGTTAAAAAATTAAAATACTAACTACTAGGATAGAAAATAGGTTATACTCAATCATATATTGGTTCTAACTAATCAGTTATATATGAAAATCAGACTATACTAAAAAGTATGGCAGAAATAAAAATAAATAAGTAGTAAAGTGAGAATTTTTGAACTTATAGATTTTTTGAAACTTTTTAAAAGTTAAGGGAGCATAAAATGTAATAAAAACTATATAAGAACCAGCATTTTAATAAGGCCTATGGTCATCCAGATATGTTATCACTGTTTTGAAGATTCTAGACCTCCCCCCCACGTTATCAAGCATTATCATTTGACTACCCCCTACATGATAACGTAATATCTGGACGACCTCTATACAAAATAAATTTAAAATGTTACAACAAAATCATTGCATAAAAAGAGATGTGGGAGCTACTGCACTTTAAGGTAGTCACTGACAGGTTAACAAATCGAAGAAAAATGCCAGAATTTTAGATTTTTTCGTAAAAAGTGATGTTCTACAAAGTTCGCTGTGATCTCAGGAATTCAACGAGCTATCTCTCAGCCCAACCGGATTTAAATTGACCATGATAAGGCCTTAAATGTGTTAAAGAATGTGTTTTCCCGTATTTTTTCGTTTTAAGGTCAAATCTCGGTCATTTGAAATCCAGTTGGGCTGAGAGATAGCTCGTTGGATTCCTGAGATCACAACGAACAACTTTGTATCACTTTTTATGAAAAATTTAAAATTCTGGCATTTTTCTAACTTCGACTTACGATCCTGTAAGTGACTACCTTAAGGTGCAGTAGCTACGAGATGTGATACAATTTTTGGCATATTTGAAAAAAATTAAGCTACAAAATATTTAAATATGGATTATAAATAAGCACCGGTTATTAAGCAACTCGGACTCCAATTTACTTGCGTTTCGAAAAAAGTAGTTTCGAGTTAGGACGACGGTTCTCATCGTTTTTGAGCCAATTTTTGAGTTCTTCGATCCTGCTGCAGATTTGCCTGTTTGCAGGGCAATTAGGGATATGACAGTTGTTAAAGAGTTGACAGAAAAGGTTAACAAGCTCTTCACTCTTTTCACAATTGGACACGAGCTAAAAAATATTTTAAATAATGTTAAATGTTTGAAGCTAAAGGGGTTTATAGAGTCCTCTATCAAGATAATTTTTTTAACTACCCCCTACCCGTCTCTATAGCACATGTGGATGAACATCATGGTTTAATAACTGTCTTAAAAAGAATCTACAGGGTAGGGGTATGGGGAAAGGGTCTGTTTGCCTTAAAAAAATTTTAACTAGGTTTTTATGGTCAGAAAATTGTTGAATTTAACAAAAATTTAATTTTACCTTTTGATGATAGGTTTGCATGTATGCATTTTTCTTGTTATTTTTGTTGGGGTCTCGAGGTCTACCACGCTTTCCAACTTGACCATCTTTCCTGCAGACTTTTTTGCAGATCATTTTTGCAGCCACCTTTGGGTTTGCAGCCTTTTCTGAATCAATAATAGGATCCAAAAATTCCGCGAGTTCACTTCCACTCTCTTCAAAACTGCAGGTTTCTGAACCAGAAAATTGGGATGCTGGAGGGGATGATGTACTATCAAAGTCTCTATTAAATTGCCAATTTTCTTGTTGACCAACAGAATATTCCGTATATTCCAAACCATGTGGTATAAGATACACGTTTTCTGTAGCATAAGTTGGTGCAGGTGAAGGAATTTGACCAAGTGGAACCATCTCTATACTTGGATCATTGAACAAGGTTTCTGCCGGCGGAAGAAATGATGATCTCACTGGAGAAGCAATATGACCTTGTTCCACAACATAAGCATCCCCCATATTAGTTTCTATATTTACAAGTTGAGCATACTGAGGGGACGAATTGCCGCCGCCGCTCATGTACATATCAGGATACGTTTGATGTATGGATAGATTATGTGGTTGATAGACACAATGTTGAGAAGTTGTTTGTGTTGATATGTAATTAGGCTGTGTGGAGAAAGTATAGCGTGAGCCAGTTGGATTGCCAAAATTTTGATAGTTATGATTTTGAGACATTTTCTAAAAATTCAAAAATTAATCAACTTTAAAAAAAATTTAAAACTTTTTACAATCGACCTTTCTCGTGTTAAAGACAAAGTTAGAATCACATTTTATAGGCTAAGGAAAGAATTTGTTATAATTTGTTATTATAGCAGAGAATACATTTGAAAGCTTATCAATGTGAGTAATATTTCGCAAGAATCTAAGGCTAACTTTATGACTATGCAAGAAAAAGGAGTACTTTTATGCTAAGCTATTTTTTACTAAAAATTGATAATAAACAAACACAAAATCATGTGTGAGCCTCTATCAGACAATCGGCGCCACGTAAAGGTATTTCATAATCAAAAAATTAACCAGATTGATTTTAGAGCCATTTTTTAAAAACTTTTTATGCGTGAAAAGGAGAACTAAAATTTTTCACTTCAAAGAAAATTTTTTTTAAATTCCAAAAATTCGGCCAAACTAAAGTTGTTGAACCAACAAATCGTCTCTCATTACAAACTATGTCAAAATAAAAGGAAAAAGTTGAAGACTAACAAAACACGGCCAACATGTTTTTACGCCTGCTCGGGCATGAATAGGTCTTGTGAGCTGACTCATAGTTACACCATCGATGTTTAAACGGCAATCGGAAATGACTTTTGATCCTACTCCTCTCTTTTCTGCCTGGCCCTTTCCGACAAACATCTTCTCTTTTTTTTAAATTTTTCTATTTTCTGACGGCCCAGCCGTCGTTGATTTTCGCGGAATGACCGTCAATGAGCAAAAATGATTTAAATAAAATTTGCAAATATCAATTGAAAATAAAAAAGAAAGAGAAATTAAAGGGAAAACTTTTATTGAACCATAAAAAAATGAACGGTACTACTTCGGATTTAGACAGGATATTGGAACCGGAAAAATTTTTTCAATTTTTTTCAAAAATGATCCTATAGGGGTATTTTTATGCGGGAAATCGATTGCGCGCATTCCCGAAGTTTGAAAATGCTTCCTTCACCATAAACTAAGGAACTTTATGGAGAAATCCCCTTAAAACGTCTTCTCTTTTTTTAAATTTTGTGACATTTATGGTCTAATTCAAGAAAAAAATTTTTCTAAAAAAATCATTTTTAGGGGTAAAATCATGTAAGAAATCGATTGTGAGCATCGCCGAAGCGTGAAAATGATTCCCTGACCCTGATTCAGGAAAAAATTGTATTTTTGAAGCGAAAATTGTCTTTTCGCATTTTTAAAAACCCCAATTTTTTCTTAAATCAAGATCAGAGAAGCATTTTCACGCTTTGGCGCTGCGCACAATCAATTTCTCGCATGATTTTACCCCCAAAAATGATCTTTTTAGAAAAATTTTTTTTTTGGATTAGGCCATAAATGTCACCCCCTTTTAAACTCTTGAAAACAAGTTTTTTAAATTTTTAGCAATTTCCCTAGTTCATGGTGAAGGAAGCATTTTTAAGCTTCGAGAATGCGCGCAATCGATTTCCCGCATAAAAATACTCGTTTGAAAAAAAATTTTAAAATTTTTCCGGCTCTAGTACCCTGTCACTTGGAGCAGCCAATCCGAAGTAGTACCAAGTGAACTAATTCTATTTTGCATTTTCGGGCATATTTATACGCGCCATTTTCACTTGCACCATTTGTTTTTGTCTAAATTCCGATTGCAACAGGAGCAAAGAGTATTTTTTCTCAGATGATTCATACGTAGTTCAATTTACGAGCCAATATTTTCACAAGTAGATGGCTGGCTCTTTTTCACAAAGAGCCAGCCAACATTTTCACAAGCGCTATTCGTTTGAAAGAAAACCATCACTTGTGAAATCAAAGAAAGAAGTGTTTGTGTGTGTGTTTTGAAAAGTTCTACAGGGTGGCTAAAAAATGAGATTCCTGTGATTTTTTGAGCAAATTTTCGACAAAAAAATTTTTAATTTTTTCCAAAATGTCCCTTTGTGGGGTTTTCCTATGCGAGGAATCGATTGCGAGCATTGAAAAATCGTGAAAACATTTTTCTGACCCTGAATTTGGCCAAAAAAATTTGGATTTTTTTGCGGTTTTTATGTTTTTGAGCTGTTTCAGAGTCAGGGAAGCGTTTTTGGAGCTGCAACTTTAAATGTCCCACTTACGAGGTCAAGTTCAAAATTGGATTTCATAAATTTGAGATCTGAAATTTTTTCCCTAAAAATGACACCTATAGAGGTAATTTTATACGGGGAATCGATTGCGCTCATTCCCGAGTCCTGAAAATGCTATCCTGATTCAGGTGAAAATGACCATCTTCGATTCAAAAACCTAATTTTTCCCTGAATCAAGGGCAAGGAAGCATTTTCAAGACTCGGGAATGAGCGGAATGAGATAATTTTGTTGGGGTTAAAACTTATAATCCCTAATTTTGACGCAATTTTTTCCATTTTTTGACCCCCGGAAAAAAATTTCAAAATTTTTCGATGTGCGCAATCAATTCCTCTCATAAAATTACCCCTAAAGGGTCACTTGTTAAAAAAATTTTAAAAATTTTTCTATCCGGCCGTAAGGACCCCTTCCCCTTTAAAAAAATTCTTTATCCAAAGTTACGTAACTTTTAGTCATACCCCCCGTAATTTTCCGTAACTCAAGGCTTAACCCCCCCTTTTGAAAATGTAATTTATGGATGCCCCTATAGGTTTTGATCAAGAATAAAGAACACACAAAAAATATTTTGGCCGATTGCCAAATGAATCGAATCGTTGATGGTTTCTTTCACAAGCAAAAAAGTTGATGGTCTGTTTCATAAGCAAAATTTGTGTACAAACGGAAAATGTTAAAAAATAATGTTCTTCAAAAAATTTTAAGAGGTCTCCCAAAAAATAAAATTAAAATAATTTTTTAACTTGTAAAAAATTCACTTTAAAAATTTTTAAAACAATAATTTAAGAACAATATTTTTTTAAAACTTTTTAATCTTTTTTTTGTAACTTTAAAAAAAAACTTTTTCCCGAGTCCGGATTCAGAATTCACATTCAGAATCCAGTTTCAGAATCCGAATCTAGAATCCGGATTCAGAATCTAGATTCTGAATTCGGATCCTGAATCCGGGTTCGGGAAAAGTTTTTTTTAAAGTTACAAAAAAATATTGTAAATAATTTAAAAATTAATTAAATCATTGCACGTGACTTTCTTATCAAGCTATGATATACAAAATTTCAAAAATTCCACAAAAATCAACAAGAAAATCTTAATTCAAATTATAGTCTTCGGCAAGGTCTTCTATGAGCTCGTTTCTTAATTCTTTCATTAGAGTTTCATATGGTGCTGAAAGATTAGAGTTAATGGCTTGTAAGTAAAGATTTTGGTAAGCGCTTTAGCACCGATTCTAAATATTTTTGACTAAAATGAAATCAACTTCCTCCCCAGTGGCGCAAGGCGGTAATTTTTTTTAGGAACA
>JAQGBS010001059.1:0-17413 GCA_034698545.1 Acrobeloides obliquus | reverse complement strand
GGATTGTATGACGATTCGCGTAATCTTCTTAGCTTGAACTCTAAATAAACCAAGCCGTCGATTTCTTTATTGTACACAGTTTGTTCAAACGTTGGACGGATCTTAAACAAGTGGTACATTTATTTCATTTAAAAAAGCTTTAGACATAGGTTTCAATAGACATGATTGTCGTTATTGGAGCGAACAAAATCTTTTTCTGGAGGCGATTTTTTTATGGTAGAGGGGTCAAATCTGACCCCCCTAGATTACCTGCTGGGATGGGATGTTATATATGTTACAGGAAAATCTGAATTTACGGAAAAACCTGATTTTCTCGGGAAAATCAGATTTTCTCGCAAATTCAGATTTCCCCGTAACATATATATAAAAATTCTCAAAATAAAGCAATACCTTTGACAAAATAGTCTGGTTTTGATCTTGTAGAGTTCGTTTCCTCTTGAAGATCTTCATTTGGAACTTCTCGAAATCCACTGTTTTTGGCAGAACAAGTGCTTCGGGATTCATTCCCAGCATCAAACATCTATCAAATCTACATGATCGACAACGATCCCCTAAAATCTCCCAAATGTTTATTTAAGCTTCATGCTTAAAAATACCAGCATTATAATCACATCTTCGATGAAACTTGCATGTATAGAATTTTTTAGTAGATATAGATCTTCGAAAGAACGTTTTACAAGCATCGCAGCTAGGAACATCTAAACAATTCTAAAGCTTTTATGAAAAAAATTTCATCTTACCATAATGATAGCATTTTGTTTCACTGCCACAAATAACACAAAATTCCGGTTTCATGTCTCCTGTACGCACTATATACGATCGAGCCTTGATACTTTTGATATTTTTAGGGTGAGATCTTGATAGTGATGGTTTTAATGGAGAAGTCTGATCGTTTTGAGTATTCTCATGTTGGATGATTAGAGTAGTGGACGGTTCTGGATAAGATGGTTCTGGATAAAAAGTTGGGTCTTGAAAGTAATCCTCCATATGGCTGTTAAAATATTTAAACTGTTATAAATTAATTTTACGCTTCAATATCGAACAAGGAAGCTATCCCACTCATTTTATATACGTTTTCAATGTTCATTATCAGAAAAATTCTAATCTAAAGATCAAGTGCAAGCAACACACATGTAAAGGGGATGATTTTATCAGAAAATTCGAATAGAATAGAGTGTTTTCACGAAATGGAGCACAAAAGAACAATTTTCAACAAAATGGGCACAAACGCTAATATAATCTTGAGATAAAATATATGTGATACCTATAAAAATTTGCAAAATAAGAGCTGGATGCTCAAAGGACATATTTTTCGTTGCTCTATACATAATATTTTATCAAAAAAGTGATATTGTTTGTGATGAATGTCCTCATAAAAATGCGATAATGTCCCCTAAAGAGAATTCAATACTAATCAATACTCTTTTTTATCAAAATAGACAATGAATTATTTTTGGTTATTTGGATTTGACACCACTTTGTTTACGGACAGAAATTCTATGGCTTATAACGGGTGGGGACTAAGTTCCGCACTGGAATAAAATTGGAAATTTTTTACTAAAATAATTGAGACAAAAACTTTTATAAAATGAATAAGATATATCTCTATATGATGTAACTAATTTATGCTTTAACGCTTTTCGATAACACCATTTCTGCGAATAAAATCGATTTTTGTATTTGTGTCCTCAGAGAACTTCTGGACAAGGCCAGGATCCTTCGAACAGTACTTGATGCGATTGATCAACTGGTTTATGTTTTCTGCCTTCCATCCCTTCGCATAAACATCCTCCTTCAAAATACCCCAGAAATCTTCAATCGATCTTGCCTCAGGAAGGTTCGACGGCTTATCTTCTTTTTCGACAAACTCAATCTGTTCTTGACGGAGATGGTTGATGACTTTGTTGGCATAATGAGAACTTGTTTTGTCTGGCCAGAAAACGTATTCTCCTTGTTCATAATTTGAATGAATATGAGGAATAAGACATTTAGAGATATATTCCTTCAAATATGTGTCCTGGTCAACTGCATATCCCGATTCACTAAAGTAAAAGAAGTAAAAAAATTTCAAAAAATTTACCGAAAGAAAAATGAAGCCTTTCCTTTAGGTCCAATGGTAGCCCAAGCAAGCACTTTCTTCTCAAATTTCTTTTTTAGGTATTATTCCTTATATTCGATCAAATTATGAACAAGGAGAATACGTTTTCTGGCCAGACAAAGCAAATTCTCATTATGCCAACAAAGTCATCAACCATCTCCATCAAGAACAGATTGAGTTTGTCGAAAAAGAAGATAAGCCGTCGAACCTTCCTGAAGCAAGATCGATCGAAGATTTCTGGAGTATTTTGAAGGAGGATGTTTATGCGAAGGGATGGAAGGCAGAAAACACAAACCAGTTGATCAATCGCATCAAGTACTGTTCGAAGAAGATGGATCCTGGCCTTGTCCAGAAGTTCTCTGAGGACACAAATACAAAAATCGATTTTATTCGCAGAAATGGTGTTATCGAAAAGCATTAAAGCATAAATTAGTTACATCATATAGAGATATATCTTATTCATTTTATAAAAGTTTTTGTCTCAATTATTTTAATAAAAAATTTCCAATTTTATTCCAGTGCGGATTTTTAGTCCCCACCCGTTAATTTCTTATTTAATTTTATCGTTTTTTGTATGCTTGTCCTTAGAATTAGGCTTAGGGTTAGATAGAATTAGGTTTAGGGTTATTATTATATTACTTTACCTCTACTTCAACTCTATAAGTAAATGAATCTGTGCGCGTGATCCCACCTAGACTCTAGAAGAACTTATAAACCCCTTTATTACGAGATATATTATACAACTACTTCAAAAGCACGCTGAATGATCTCCAATGGCATTTTTTCGATTTATTCACTAATTCGACTTTTTAAATCTTCCAACGACTCGAAAGGTTTTTCAGTGTACACCTAAAAGATGCATAAAGTAAAAATTTTGTTGCCCAACCTTTGACTTGAGATAACCCCAAAAGAAAAAATCGATTCCGGATGGGGTCGAACCTGTCACCATTCATGAGATAGAAAGCCGACAACCACGTAGCCACCGGGGATAATCTTTTTTTTAATATTATGACCAGAAAAAGATTATACTTTGATAATATTTATGTGACAAATATAAGACAGTTGGGGGTATATAAAATTTTTGGTGTACAGAGCGTTCATTTTGGTATGCAATATCAATGCTTTTAGTCGTTCTCGCACCCCTCTAACGAATTTCTATGCGATTTTTTTAAACAGTAGCTGAAAAATGACCGAAAAAGTGTTGATAAAAATTTTCGAAATCCGTTGATCCTAACATTGTCAAAAATTACTTTGAAAACTTCAAAGTCGACTTTCTTTACTTTAATAAAATGCTAGAAATTTAATTTTTTAATGAAAATACAGATCTTTAGTCCTTCTAACACATGCAAAAAACCGTATAGAAAAATTATTTAACAGTGGAGAAATATTTGACTTTGAAATTGATAGTCAAAAAATGAGGCAAAAACAACATGACGCACCCGGGAATCGAACCCTCGACCTTCTGACTGCTAGTCTAACGCGCTAACCACTACATCATGTGTAGTGGATAGCGCGTTAGATTGATGTTGCATACTAAAATGAACGCTCTGTAGCTATACCAATTAACTTGTGGGTAGTGCCAGTCATGTTAACTTTTATTTTTGTTCTCGCTTTCTAACCTAGTTTTTATTACTGAATTTAATTAAAATACAAAAGTATCATTGATGTTAATAATCGAGTGATCGATCAGATTGACATAGTTTTGTTGGGCTCCCGCCAATTCTATCAATAAAATTGTATTTGATTGTTGGACATAAGGCTTAGGGACATATAGGGTCATCTAAAACTATCGCTATATTATTCATGTCATCTAAGTGTCTCATACCTGAGGCCCGGCCGTAGGCCAATATCTTCCCAAGTTATAGCCGTTGACAAAAAGTTGTCCTTTTCCCCATCCGGTAGTGTCCACAAAAGTGTCTTGAATAACACTAGCGGTAAATGTTCCAGTATATACACCCAGTTGGGATACTGCCTTGTTAGGGTGATTTTCAAGCATCGTTTGCGACTCTAAGAAACCGGTAGTTAAAGAATCAACCGAGGGTTTTGTCAAGTTGATCCCACAAGCATACCAATTTTGGAGTTGGAGATTATCGAGGGTGACATTCCCGAAAAGACCCTAAAAAGGATAGATAGGTAGTGTATGTGTTACCATTTTATCTAAAAGGCCTAGGCTTAGGCTTAAGTTTAGGACTAAGCGTAAGTTTAAGCCTAAGCTTAGGCTTAGGCTTACGCTTAAGCTTGGACTTAGGCTTGGGTTTAGTCCTAAGCTTAAGCCTAAGCCTAGACTTAGACTTGGTCTTAGGCCTAGGCCTAGGCCTAAGCTTAAGCCTAAGCCTAGGTCTAAGCTTAATTTAAGTCCTTCAGATAAAACTAGTTTTATCAGATAAAATTGATGTTCAGATAAAACGGTAACATATATATCCATAGTGCTAGGTACAGCCTATGACTTCTACATACCTTTCGTTCTAGAGTCGGATAGTCTTGTCCAGGCCAGGTACACTTTCTTCCCATATTCTCTACTAAAATCCTAAGAATGTCGCCAGCTTTTGCAGCCTGGTTTAAGACCAATGTCGTATTAGTATTCCATGCAATTGTCCCCTAAAGGTTTCTCAAATAATGCCCAGGATTCGAAGATAACAAACCTGGTAGACATTATTGAGAAACACATATCCATAGTCCCTAATCGCCGGTGCGGATAATGTTGATCCACCACTTGTTATCGTTGTAGTATACAAAACATAGCCAAAGGGATGATCAATGTCTTCGAAACTCAAAGGATTCGTGTTAAAATTGCAGGTTTCTTGAATTTGAGTGAGTGTCGAGATTAAACTTTGTCCCAGTCGGGTTAAGGTGACTTGACCATAATTAGAAGCTCTATAAAAGAGAGGTCTTAATATTGCTTTCAGTATCGGCTTACGGATTATCGTTCGGTAGAGACAGCGGAGGATTTTCCCAATTTTCTATGGTGCTTATAAAGGCGGATATGGCCTTATATTTGTCATTTATATTTCCATTTTCTGCTATTGGCGAACCGGCCCAGAATACCGTTGCTACCTAAAAGAATGATTGTGATCCTAGACTCTCGACTCTAGATCATACAGGGTGGTGCACAAAAAACCGGACACTTAAAAAAAGTTTTTAACGCATTTTTTTCGACAGTCTTCAATCGAAACGTCAAACTTTCATTTTTTTGACTTATTTCTCATCTTTTTTTGAACTTTTCGGGTGAAATATATGGAGTTTTTAAGCAATAAAAATGAAAGAATTCCGCTCTGCTATCATTCGAATTTTTTGTTACGCTTAGGCTTGGGCTTAGGCTTAAGTTTAGACTTAAGCTTAGGCTTAATCTTAGGCTTGAGCTTACGCTTAAGCTTGAGCTTAGACTAAGTGCGGATCTCTTTTTTGCGTCAACTCAAGGTTGTCAACAAAATTTTTCGTCTGGCTTTTAAGTATCCGGTTTTTTGTGCGCCACTCTGTAGACTTTTTACCGGTGCTTCCGACTGAACACCATTACCCTCAGCGCCGTTATAAAACTCGAAATTAGTTCCAGTCGCGACCATATATATATTCATGCTCGCACTTTGATTGTAGTGCGCATATCTTAGGTTTTCAACCAATTGAGATGTCGAGACATAGGTTTGCGGAGGATATCCCCAAGTAAAGAACCAAGCGGTGTAAAATTCTGAACAGACATGTGGGGCTAAAAAATTAATTTAAGAAAAAATGAGTATAAAATATATTTTTCTTTCCCAGCATTTATAGTTCTATCGTGTCGCAACACGACAGTGCATTTTTGTGTCGTATGACGCATCGTACAACATGTCGTACTACACCTCGTATGACATGTCGTACGACAGCGTTTATAACTCGGTCTTACGACGCATTGCGACACGACGGAAGTATAAATAACGTCTTATAAGGCTGGCTATGCAGATGTTAGGCCAAAGCCGTTTATCTCGCCTTTAGATTTTTGTTTTAAACAGTTGAATGAAATGTCTATGATTGAAAATTGTACGAACCTATCTTTTATCAAATATAAATTTTTATCCCATGTTTTTGTACGTATTTTTACACATCTTTTAAGCTACCTTTGGACGAAATCGGCGAATTCAACATGATACCCTTTACTTGTTAGGGATACATCAGAAGAGAAATTTTGTAATTCGTTATCTATTACCTCCACCTGAATGTTTATCCTGAGTAACAAAATGATTGGCAATATCAGTATCGCTACCCGGCATAAAGTCCACCGTAGCAACAGTTCCAGGTACCGAGCCACAATCTAACATTTTATCTCCCGAGTTGTCGGCTAAAAATAGAAGCCTATATTTTCGGTCGAAATCTAATGCATACTTGTGTACAAAACAACATCGTTTCCCAACTTGCTCCAGATAAAATCTCGCATAAAATTCGTATAATTGTGATCGCATCCTGTCAATGCACCATATTCGTTTTCGATTTGAATCATAATCACAGGGCCACCATTCTTGTACAAAAATGGTTGGATTACATCCAATAGTTTGTCCAGGAAACTTTGGACACGATTTAGGTATCTAAAATTCAAATATGAGCCAAAATACAATACAATTCTTACGTGGGATCCGAAGATCTCAAGTGGATATTGTTATATTTTAGAAGCCAATAGGGAAATCCACCATTTTCCCATTCCGCATCAATATATGGAGTGGCTCGGAGTAGGACATTGATATTATATTGTTTGCATATGGTTAGGAAGCGGGTTAGGTTGACGTGGCCGGAGAAATCGAAGCTAAATAAAAAAAGCTTCTTTAGTATTGTGAGCAGGGCCCGAAAAGTTGGGTACTAACACCCGCACCCAAAAGCACCCAGCACCTATTAGGAGGGATTTATACTTCCGTGGCGTCGCGACAGTGCAATTTTGTATCGCACGACACGCCGCGCGACGCGTCGCGAGTTGGCGTTTATAGTCTGTCGCGTCGCGCGACACGTCGAGCGACGCGTCTTGCGACGTGTCATTAGGACTTGGTTTGAAAAGACGTTTCTCCATCAACAAGCCTCGGTGGTACAGTGACAAAGCAGCGGTTTTTTGGTCACATGGTCGCGGATTCGAATCCCGCTTGGAACCAATTTTTTGCCACTCGGCCTTGTGTCGCGTGGTCAGTATTTGCGACGTCGCAGGCTGTCGCGTGACACGCATCGTGCGACGCAACTATAAACGATATGAGTGGTTGCCTTTCATCGATATATATTTGTGCATCAATCACAACAAAATCTCATACTTTCCCGGTGTCGGTTCGTGCAAATTCCAAGGAGTATAGCTAGTTATCGCATTCAAACCTAAGGCTCTAACTCGACTAAGCCTATCGTCCCATTGCTCCGGGTGAATTCTAAAATAATGAAAGGACCCGCCAAGATATTGCCAAGGTTTGCCATCCTTTATAAACATATGGGTGTTATAGTCAACGCTGAAGGTACCCGCATTCGTATTTTTAATATAGAAAACTAATATTAGAAAAGAAAGTGCACAAGTTGAAATCATTTTACACTATTGCCTGACTAATCAAAACCTGTGATTTATATACGTTTTGTTATTTTTATTACCCCCTTACTATATCGAACATAATTATTTATTAGCTGATAAAACATCTCGGAGCAAATTTTTTCGATAAAAGATCCCCAAACAAAATATTTAATTTGGTCGAAAACAAGTCAGAGTTTTCATGTCGTTATATTGAGTTGTCCAATAAGTATTTGCTCTAACTTCATCAGTTTTCGATGAAATTTTTTTCAGTAGTGGGTAAGAGTGTATGCTGAATACGATCCAATTGGTCTTTTTGAGAATAAGTCATGTTTTCGTGTCAATATACAGACTTTTTCAACAAATTGATGTTTCTCAATGTTGCAAATTAATTTTAAAATTTCGATATTAGGTTATAGAAGTCGATTTTTGACGAAATGTTCGACACTCTAAGGCTTTTCTAATCGGGAAATCGATTGCGCGCAACCTCGATTTTTTTGAAAAAGTCTGTATATTGACACGAAAACATGAGTTTCGCTCAAAAAAATTGAATGGATCGTATCAGCATACATTTTTACCCGCTACTGAAAAAAATTTCATCGAAAACGAATGAAAAATGATGAAATAGAGCATTTTTGAGTGCTTATTGGACAACCCAATATTTCCAAATTGGTCTTTGTGCTCGGGGTTTTTCGACACAAGGAATCCGAATTTGGTGTTACTCTCGGATTTTCATTTTGTATCGACACGAAAACTCTGATTTTAAAATAGAGTTTTCATGTCGAAACAAAATTCAAAACTTAAAAATAACGTCAAATTCTGATTTCCCGCATAAGAAAACCATCGTATTTTTGGCCCAATCTGACCACCCTATCCTTATTTCCAGCATCCTCTATTGGAATGACGATGATGTTTGTTATTTTTGGGGGGTTTCTAGACCCGTGTGTAGTTTACTAGTGATTTTGTCAAGGTTTGTGAGATTTAAATTTATAGACACATGTTTTGTGTAATTTAATTATTTTATTAGTCTTTTTTATGAAAAACAAAAGTTTTCCAAAGTTATTTCAAGGAAACGCCCTTTTCGAGTCTAACAATCGATTAGATTATATACATCTACTAATTGATTTTGGAAAAAAGGCTAGTACAGATAGTGAGGGTAATTTATTATTTACTTTTATACTTAGCACATGGCTAAATCGATATGATAGATTCTTTACTTAATAGTTCTCAAATGATCAAATTAACTATGAAAAAGAAACACGTGAACAATTAACTGATAATAACGTTTGCGGAAATTTTTTTCATGATAAATAAAAAAAGTTCTCAATAAAAGAAAAAATTCTTTTTTACCGAGATTACACTGTCCAAGATCAAGATCAGTTAATCGATCTTGAGTCAAGATCGTAGATACAAAAATTGGGACTAGGCTGTTTCAGGTCTTAGGCTAAGGCTAAGGCTAAGTCTTAGCCTAATGCCTAAGCGTAAGCCTAAGTCTTAAGCATAAAGCCTGAAACAGCCTAATCGCAATTTTTGTATCTTGGCTCAAGATCAATTAACCCTATCTGAGTCGGTTAGATCTCAATATCGGTTGCAACATAAATAACAAAACATAAAGCTTAAATATTATTTATACAAGATTTTTTCCAAAAACGGTGGCAATGGCGGCTTAAATGGATAAACAATGCTATTCATCACAATCGTTAACTGCTGGTGTCTTTGTCCAAAATAAAAGAAAGTCTCCATCAAAGCAATAACTTCAGCATACTTCTTAGCTCCTTGAGTATCTCCTAGTTTAGCTTGCACGTATCTGAGCAAAATTAGTGCATATCTCTCCCTTTCTTTACTCAGAATCTTTCCACCTCGTTTTGATAAGCCAGGAATACAAGAATAAGAATAAATCACAGATTTGAGTAGAACATATTCTACTAGGTCTAAGCCGACTCGTTGTAAAGGCTCAATACATCTACAAAATGCTTCAGATCGAAGATGATTCCTAAAATATGACTATTTTGGAGAATATCTCGAAAAATTACAATTCAGATGAGCCTGGTTTTTGCATTTGTATTGGAACCAAACCATTTGGCATTACTATAGTTGAGGAGCCTTTTTCGATCGAATAAAAACATTCCAATAAAATGGCATTAGCTAGCCCGATATATTCCAACAAAACGACCTAAACTTTTTCAAACAGATTTAAAATCTAAACTACTTTATCGTCCTCATCTAACTGTCCAAAAGCCGGGAGCGTTTTAGCTGCTTCGAACACTAGAATAAGATCTTCAGTCAACCAATTCCTTTTTTCAACATTATCATCGAAGAACCCTTTAATTCGATTCGCTAACCATAATTTAAATTTTTGTTGATGGACTTCCATATGTATAGGCCAATCACGAGGTTTCTTAAGAGATTTACTTTTTTATCAACAAAAAAACTAACTTCATATTTGTCGGAATTTCTTAGCTCGCTAGGTCTTTGAAGAATACTCCTAATATCACCTTGCTCTAGTGTTGGATTGTATGACGATTCGCGTAATCTTCTTAGCTTGAACTCCAAATAAACCAAGCCATCGATTTCTTTATTGTACACAGTTTGTTCGAAAGTTGGACGGATCTTAAACATAGTGGTACATTTATTTCATTTTTAAAGAAAAGCTTTAGACATAGATTAGGATTAGGTTTAGGCTTACAGGGTGCGGCAAAAATTTGGAAACACTTGGAAATACAGGGTGTTCATTTTAATTAGCACAATTCAAACTTGAATATATCTTCAAATACCTGCGTGATAAGATGCTAGACGCGAAAATTTGAAAAATCGTGGATTTTTGGGCCTTTTTTAGATTTTGGACGAGATTTTAGCTAGTTTCGAGATTTTTTTGCACGACATTTTTCTAGGGGCGGTTTTTTTGAAAGGAACTAAATCTGACCTCCCCCTAGATTATCACGGGATGGGATGCTATATATAAGACTTCACAAAATAAAACATTACTTTTGACAAAATAGTCTGATTTTGATCTTCTAGAATTCGTTTCCTCTTGATGATCTTCATTCGGAACTTCTCGAAATCCGATGTTTTTGGCAGAACAATTGCTTCGGGATTCATTCCCAGCATCAAACATCTATCTAATCTACATGATCGACAACGATCTCCTAAAATTTTTATTTAAGCTTCATGCTTAAAAATACCAGCATTATAATCACATTTTCGATGAAGACTGCATGTATAGAATTTTTTAGTAGATATAGTTCTTCGAAAGAACGTTTTACAAGCATTGCAGCTAGGAACATCTAAACAATTCTAAAAGTTTTATGCCGAAAAAATTTCATCTGACCATAATGGTAGTTTTTTGTTTCACCGCCACAAATAACACAAAATTCCGGTTTTATATCTCTTGTACGCACTATAGACGGTGGAGCCGTGAAACTTTTGATATTTTTAGGGTAAGATCTTGATAGTGATGGTTTTAATGGAGGAGTCTGATCGTTTTGAGTATTCTCATGTTGGTTGGTTAGAGAAGTGGACGGTTCTGGATAAAAAGTTGGATGTTGAAAGTAATCCTCCATATGGCTGCAAAAAATATTTAAACTTTATAAATAAATCTTACGTTTCAATATCGAACATCGAAGGAATATTATCCCATTCATTTTCATATACGTTTTCCATATTCATTATCAGAATGATTATAGTCTAAAGGATCAAGTACCAGTAGCACACATTCAAAAGGCAGAGTGTTATCAGAAAATTTGAATAGAAATGGAAACTTTTGAATAAAATAGGAAATTTTGCACAATGGACAAAAAAGAACCATTTTGAACAGAATGGGCACAACGTTAATATAATCTTTAGATAAAAAATATATGCTACCAATAAGATTTTGTGATATAAGATCTCGATTAATCGACCTATTTTTGTTGCTCTATGCTCGGGGCATAAATAATATTTTATCAAAAATATGAAGTTGCTTGTGATGAATGTCCCCATAAAATGTGATGAATGTCAAAGTCCTAGCGTTTTGCCAATACTATTTTCTTATCAAAATAGGAGAATGAAGTGTTTTTAGTTGATGAAATATTTCAGGTGTAAGATGCGTTTTGGGGATTGTTAGGGTATTTGGGTGCCCAGGACCCACTGAGTGCCTCTTATATCTATGAATATAATCCCGGCTTCAGCAAATCAATAGAAGTTCATGAAATCTTTTCATCATCTAAAGTAGACTTATAAGTCAGTCCAGAAATATTTGCGATCAATGTGTAAATAAGTGAGCAGAAGAGTGTGGTTGGCGATCATAGGTCGACAAGGGGGGGGGGTCTCCCCCTGACCCACTCACTCATGGGCCCAAAATTAAAGGAGGACCACTGCATTGTGGGTCCCCTCCCCCCACCTTGTCGATCTACATTGGCGATCATTCGAAAGAATTATCGAAAATTGAGTCGGAAATATCGAGAAAAATCGATTTATGTTAAATACCATGTTTTTTAAGGCAGCATTTATACTTCCGTCGCGACGAACCATCTTATTCACTTCGTTTACCGACAGAAATTCTGTGGCTTATAATTTCTTATCTAATTTTATCGTTTTAAGTGTGCTTGTCCTTAGAATTAGGCTTAGGATTATTATTATATTACTTTACGCTTACTTAAATTTTATAAGTAAATGAATCTGTGCCCATGATCCCACCTAGGCAATCTTTGACTCTAGAAGAACTTATAAAACCCTTTATTACAAGATATATTCTACAATAAAATCAACCAAAGAATACAAGAGGAAGACTTCCACCAAGGCAAGGCTCCTCGACCACTGCCCCCTTGCCTTGCCGCTTTTTCCCTTTAGCTAACGGAGAAGAACGAAAAAATTTTTGTATATTTTTGTTTTGATCACTTGGGATGTCTCCACCAGAGACCGAAAATGGGCCCCCATGAGGGCCAGGCTTTGGGGGCCTTGGGGGCTTCGAGCCTCCAAGGCCCCGCAAATGAAATAATGATAATTTCACGTAACTATGATATTTTCAAATCGCCATAACTTTAACAGATCAACGTTTCAGGCCTCCAAATTTTTGCCATTCCTCCCCCTAGAACCCCTATACCCTAACTTTTGATGAGGAACATTTTTCGCGTTGACGAGAAATTCTGAAAAAATTCTGGTTGTTCAGTATTCTCTGGTTCTTGGTGTTACTCGAAAAATCGCCATAACTTTAACAGGTTAACGTTTCAGGCCTTCAAATTTTTGCCATTTCTCCCCCTAGGACCCCCTATACCTAACTTTTCATGTGGAACATTTTTCGCATTAACAAGAAATTCTGAAAAAATTTTGGTTTATCGGAAAATGCGATTTTTCGAAATCGCATTTTTTTCGAATACCGAAAAACCAGAATTTTTTCAGAATTTCTCGTCAACGCGAAAAATGTTCCTCATCAAAAGTTAGGGTATACGGGGGTTCTAGGGGGAGGAATGACGAAAATTTGGATGCCTGAAACGTTGATCTGTTAAAGTTATGGCGATTTGAAAATATCATATTATGACCCTGGGCTTCTTTTTGACCCCTGGAGGGGCCTTGGGGGCCTAGGCCCCCTAAGCCCGGCCACCACAGGGGCCCGGGCCTAGGGGGCCTAGGCCCCAGTGGGGCCGAGGGGGCCAGGGCCTTGGGGCCTCGGCCCTTTTTGGTCTCTGCTTTTGACAAATTTTTTTATTTCTGAGAAATTTTTTGCAAATTTTTGAATTTTAACAAATTTTCCAATTTTTGATGAATTTTTTCATTTAAAAACCAAAAATTTAAGTCTAAAAATGAAAATTTTGGCAAAAATTCGAAAAATTTCTTAAAAGGAGTAAACTTTCCAGCAGCATCTCTGAAAAAAATTTTTGCAAAAATGACTTTTCTAGGGGTAATTTTATGCAAAAAAATTGATTGCGCGTATTCTCGAAGCTTAAAAATGCTTCCCTGGCCCTGATTCAGGGAAATAAGAGTATGTATTGAAGCGAAAATATGAAATTTTAGATTTTTCTTCTGAAAATCATCGTTCTAAGGGTTATTTTATGCGAGAAATCGACTCCGCGCATCCCCGAAGCGTCAAAATGCACCTTGACCATCATCCTTGAAAGTTATGTTTCTACCACAACACTTTGGGAATATGCGAAATTGATTTCTTGCATAAAATAACCACTAGAACGATGATTTTAGAAGAAAAATCCAAAATTTTCATCTTTTTGCTTCAATACGCACTCTTATTTCCCTGAATCAGGTCAGGGAAGCATTTTCAAGCTTCAGAAATGCGTGCAATCGATTTCTTGCATAAAATTACCCCTAGAAAAGTAACTTTTGCAAAAATTCCAAAATTTTTTTTCAGAGATGATACTGCAAAGTTTACCCCCTCCCTTTAAGAAAAATGAGATTTTTAGGGGAGGGATGTCCTGCCCAAAACCAAAAAATCAAAATCCTGGACACGTCTCTGAATATGATTAAACATAAATAGTTATAATAGAACCAATCGGCGGTTTTCTTTGGCAAAAGTTGGAGGAAAATCGACATTTTAAAATCGAGTCATGCCAAAAAAATTGATTGCGCGTATTCGACTCAGCTCATCAAATTGATTGCGCCATTCGACTCAGCTCACCAAGACGAGTAAAACGAATATCATAACACGGTTTTTCCACCCCAATCCCATGACCAAGTGGCTAAAGTGACAGATTTGCAGTTTTTAACAAAAAAAAGAAAACTTGTAAAATAAGGTCACATAGCGCAGTTGGATAGAGTACTGTTCTTTAATCTAAAAGTATGTATAGGGTTCGAGTCCTGTGTATGTGGCTTTTTGCATTTGGTTTTAAAAAGTCATTTTGAATTCGGGCTTGGATTGAAAAACCCATGTTATGGTATTCGTTCTACTCGTCTCTGCGAGTTGAATCGAATGGTATGGCTTGTTTTTAAATTTTCGAATTTTTTCCAATTTTACCACAAAAACCACCGCACGAGAGATACATGTTTTAGGTATTATGGCCATTATCTAGAATATGGTAAAATGAATAATATTTTCGTATGCGAAGAAATTTTACCGAATGGAGAAGTGAAAATTTTCGCGATTTTATTAATAATTGAAAATCTCAAAAAGCATATAAAAGAATACAAAGATGAAATGATCAACAAGTATACTCAACTAATTAAAAAAGTTTATGGAATTGAAGCTGAAAAAGTTTGTTTTTATTTCTTTTTTATACTTGTACGCATAGGGGTCATTCATGTAGTAAAGGACCAGTCCAGTAATTTATAACCATATGAAAAATGATATATTCGGAAAGATCATGAAAAATGGAGCATGTTTTGTTTTTACGGCATGTTCTGAATCTAAAATCGGCATTTTCGCTCGTTTCCGATACTTTTTTTTGAAAAAGCTTGATATTGACACGAAAACATGAGTTACGCTCAAAAAGACTGATTGGATTGTATTCAGTATACCTTCTTGCCTACTACTGAAAAAAATTTCATCGAAAACGAATGAAAAATTATAATTTTCGATGTGTTTTATGGGCCGACACTACTTATGCAAAAACCTAATAAAATTCATTTTTTTAGCATATCCATTTTTTACACGAGGAACTAAAGAAATGGACAATCAATAATCTTGAAACTTGGTTATGGACACAATATCCTTCATTGATTCGAATTTATGGAGAGTTTTCACCTGAAAATGCACCTCCCCTTTTAAGACTACTGCAATGTGCTGTGTCAAAATTGGGATTTCGAGGTATAAATATTTGTTGATATCTGCGTTCAAGCATGTCAAAAAAGTTGTAAAAAAATATAACTTTACCTGATTTTCAATAAAATCGTTTTATTGAAACAATAGTGATGAAGCATAAAATTTTATCGGTTTTTTGTGCTTCTTGACCAATAAAATTTTATGCTTCATGACCCATTGTTTCAATAAACACGAGTTTATTGAAAATCAGACAAAGTTACATTTTTTGACAACTTCTTGACAACTGTTTTGACATGCTTGAAAGCAGCCTAAACGTTAATTAAAAAGTGAATTTGTAGGCTCGGCTGGATTTTTTACCACCATACCAGAAGGCCAAACACACCAATATGAACTTTTAGAACACTTAGGTCTCGATTTTCTGATGAAAAATGAAAAGCCCGATTTTAATATTTTAGGACATAGATTATAAAAAAGTTGTATTATAGTCATACGTGCTTAATAAAATAATTCCTATGCGCTCGGAGGAGAGATAAGGCAGTAGGCATGTTACATGCCAAAATAGAAAAAGTGGCAAAAACCATGTCACAAAGTGGCATTTACGTAGCATTTTTGTTGAAAATCGAAATTTTTGCTCAAAAATTTAATTATTTCTCAAAATCGAATGCTCAAAAATCTAATTTTGGTTGAAAAATTGAATTTTTTTGTGAAAAATCGAATTTGTGCTCAAAAATAGAATTTTTTCTCAAAATAGAAATTCCTAAAAAATCGAAAATTTTGCTCAAAAATCGAATTTTGGTTGAAAAATTGAATTTTTTTTGAAGGTTAAACCCAATTTCGATGATCTTGGTGTCGTTAGAAAGCTGGGAACGCGGGCTACAAATTCTTATAGGGTATGTGGGGTCACGTAATAGAAAAAGTGGTCCAAAAATTAGGTTTTTTTCAAAACTCCTGCTCCATGGGGAGTCAAAATTTCAAAGAAATGGCTCTAGAAAAAACTTTGTTCCCGCGAGAGCTTCCTATTAGCCTTAAAAATTATCTACAGCACTCCTACTTTGTTTTAGACTTAGTTCCGGGCTTTTCAAAGCCAAAAAATATTTTTGATGATTCGAGATTTGGCCCGGGACTAAGTCTAAAACAAAGTAGGGGTGCTGTAAATAATTTTTAAGGCTAATAGGAAGCTCTCGTGGGAACAAAGTTTTTTCTAGAGCCATTTCTTTGAAATTTTGACCCCCTATTGAGAAGGATTTTTGGAAAAAACCTAATTTTTCGACCACTTTTTCTATTACGTGACCCCACACACCTTATAAGAAAATGACTTTTCTAGGGGTAATTTTATGCAAGAAATTGATTGCGCGCATTCCTAAAAATGCCTTCTTTACCCTGATTCAGAGAATGGGGGTGGGTGTATTGAAGCGAAAATCAAACATTTTCAGTTTTTATGAGAAAACCGTCGATTCTTAGATTTTTCTAGGCGGGGAATTGATTGCGCGCATTCTCAAACTTTGAAAACGCTTCCTTGACCCTGATTCAGGGAAGAAATGGGTATATTGAAGCGAAAATCAAACATTTTCGAATTTTCGCTTCAATACACCGATCTCTTCTCTGAATCAGGGTCAAGGAAACGTTTTCAAGGTTCAGGAATGCGCGCAATCAATTCTCCGCCTATAAAACGTAAAAATCGACGGTTTTCTCATAAAAATCCGAAAATGTTTGATTTTCGCTTCAATACACCCATCCCCATTCTCTGAATCAGGGTTAAGGAAGCATTTTCACGCTTTGGGAATGCGCGCAATCGATTTCTCGCATTAAATTACCCCTAGAAAAGTCACTTTTGCAAAAATTTGTGCAAAAAGTCTGGAAATGACTTTTGAGAAAAAATTTTTGTCAAATCTCGAAGTGCTTTTACAAAAACACAATGGTCGGAGGGAAAGCGATTTTGAAACATTTTTAAAAATTGTAAAAAAAATTACCTCACCCTCCCCCCATTTTTGCAGAATATCAAAATTTTCGGGGATATTTGTACGATTGTGTATCAATATATTCACTTTTATAATTTCCTATTACTTGTTTATTTCATTTTTCACTCATCATTTTGAGCCAATTTTGAAAGACAAAAGACTGAGTGTCCTTTGAG
>JAQGBS010001058.1:0-17416 GCA_034698545.1 Acrobeloides obliquus | reverse complement strand
GGTTTTTTGACTCTTGGCTGTACAACTTTTGTCATCGGTGGCTGGTCGACTTTTTACTATAACCAATTTTATGTAAGTCTTAGAATTTTCATAAAAATGGAAAAAACATGACGTTAAAGGAACAGTCTACTTTTGGGGGAATTGATTCCATGGGAAAGAGCATAAAATTTGGAGCATTTTTTGCTTTTACGGCACTAATTGAAAATCTAACGGTTAAAAGTTATGAGCGAAACAAAAAAATTTTCAACCTAGTTTGAACATTGAAACGAAGAGCCTGCATTTGAAATTAATTTTTGAATTTGATTAAAACTTTAAAAATGTAAGTTTAATTAAAAAAGAAGGACAGCATTTTTTTCTAAAAATCGAGGCGAAGAAAATAATACTAAAATTAACAGGCATCAGTTGTAGGTCTGGGTAGCACAATAGTAGTGCACTTGGACGGTAGCCATGAGGTTCGAGTTCGAGTCCCGGTCGGATTCGAAAACTTTTGTTTAATTTCATAATATTGAAATTATCCAATTTGGAAAAAGTTTTTGGTTATTGAAACGAAAACATGAATCAGAGACAAGAAAAAGTTCAAAATCACTATTTAGCCTTCTATGAACGTAATTTATTGCCAAGCTGATCTCGATGGTTTCCCATGGCATGATTCTTTCTGCAAAAACGGGAATGAGTTTGTTGCTGGTTGCATTTTCTTCTCTTACTTCCTCTGTATAATCGTCGCACTTATGGTTGGATCTCTTTTTATGTGGAATGTGATTTTGATTTCTTCGGGGCGGACTTATATTGATTTTTTGGTAAGCAATCTTTTTATAAACCATAAAAAAATTGTCCCTACAGGATGAGTCAACAAAGTGCATTTTTGTGATTTTTGAGGCCCAAAAAGTTTTTTTACTAAAAATGACCCATATATCAGCATCACTAAAAATGACCCATATATCAGCATCAAGGAAGCGTTTTCATGCTTGGGATGAGCACAGTCGATTTCCCGCATAAAATCACCCCTATACGGGTCATTTGTAGTAAAAAATTTTTCGGTCTCAAAAATTTTTCTCGAGCCCCAAAAGTCACTTTTTTGATCACCTTGTATTTTAGCAACAAGGCTATACTCGTGAATGCATGTGTATGACGCTGAAACCGTGGAAGAATCCTCACTTTATTGATATTTGGAAAAGTTTTCTCGGATTAAGATATGGCAGGACCTTTTTCAAGCATATTTTGTTGCCATCTAGTCATGTTGCATATATTGATAATGATGATGAAGAGTCGATAACGGGTTTAAATGCTGTTACCATATAATTATACTTATTAGTAGCTTTAGAAAATTTCGAGCATTTTAGAAGAAAAAAAACGATTACCTGACCCTGGTTTAAGGAAGTTGTAGGCAGTGTTGTGCAATTTACGTAAATTTACATAATTTACGTAAATTATGTAAATTTACATTTGTAAATTTACAACTGCACAACACTGGTTGTAGGTGTGTATGTTACGGGGAAATTTGTTTTTTCGAAAAAATCAGATTTTCCCGTAACATGTATAAAAAACCGGAATTCAGACGACTTTTTCATGTTTTTTCGATCCGAATTTTTTTAAATGACCCTATTAAGGCTAATGCGGGGAATTGATTGCGCGCATTCCCGAAGCTTGAAATCGCTTTTCTGGATCTGATCAGGTAATCGGGTGTGTGTATTGAAGCGACGATTAATTTTGGCTATAATACAGCAATTTCTTTGATTCAAGATTAGAGAAGCGTTTTCAAGCTTTGGGAATGCGCACAATCGATTCCCCGCATAAATTTACTCCGGGAAAGTCATTTTCAGGCAGAAAAATTTTCGAAGTTTGCTTCAATACGCTAAGGCTCAGGCGCTTAGGCAGGTGGATTTTTTGGGCTTAGGCATCGTTTTCATGCGCTTAGGCGTCGATTTTCAGATAAAACAATAACATGCATATTATAATTTCCAGTCTTTCAGTCTTCTTACATTTCAAAATTCAGTTTTTTGCAACTTTATTTTACTTTTACATTGTAATTTTAGTAAAGTAATAAAATTTCGGTTACATTTTTTGAAAGAGGTCGTCCAGATATTACGTTATCATGCTGGAAAGGGGGTCAGCTAGTGATGCCACGAAATCGGTTCTCAAAATGGTTTCTTTAGCTTTTTATGAAAAATATCAAAAACAAAAATAACACAGTAATTGCGTTCTACAACTTTTATTTTGGCCACTTTTTTTGAAAATACATAGAAAAAAGTTATGAGACAAATTTCGTCACGAAATCGCGACGAAATTTATATCATAACGGTTTTTTTCTATATATTTTTATAAAAAGTGGTCAAAATAAAAGTTGTAGAACGCAATTTCTGTGTTACTTTTGTTTTTGACATTTGTCATAAAAAGCTAAAGAAAAAAGTTTAAGAATCGATTTTGACATTTGGTTCGATTCGACTTCGTGGCTCACTAGGTTCAGCCCTTTCCACAAAAAGTTGATAACACTACTGCACTTTTGATAACGTTGGCGGGGGAGGTCTAAAAATTCGAAAAAATTGATAACGCAATATCTAGACAGCCCCCAAAAATGATTTGTTTATAACAATTTTTCTTGAATATATTTTATGAATGTATATTTTTTATTCATAATTTAAATTTAAAAATTTAGACTTATTTTAAAAATGGAAGGATCTACATCCATATCTCCAATCGAAAACTCTCCTTCCAAAGAATCCAAAGCATCTGTCTCCACCGAAGATTCAGCCATAGAAGAAAGTTTTACTGATGCGCTTTTATCCCAAGTTGATGAAGAAAATGTGAATGATATCGTAAAGATTCAAAAGAAGACCCTGGAACGTTTCGAGAAGACAAATGAAATGTTGAGAAATTGTTGCATTCTCAGTGAACAAAGGTTGGAAAAGGCCAAGAAAGATTTCGTTGCTAATAAAGATGTGATTTTGCAAGCCAAAAGTGATTTGGAGAGTATTTTTCGACGGATTCGAATTTTCAAGCAGATTTTGGAGCAAAAATATCCTGAAATTTATGCCGAGAAGTGTAAAGTGCATGAAAAGGAACCAAAAGAAGAGGAAGAATGAATTGCATTCTCCATTTCCGCACAAGAGTTAAAATTATTGATAGTCCATAGTGTAGAGGATAAAGAAAGGGCCTGTCCGATTTGGAAAGTTAAGAAATGTTGGACCCGTCAGGTTAGATCCAGCTAAGTTCAAACTTTTGATTTTGAAGAAAATAATAAGCAAAAATAAATTCAACCTTGTAGAATTTTTATCTATCAAAAAATCGAATTTTAGCCCCAAAAATTGAAATTTGTTTTAAAAAATTGGATTTTGGCCAAAAAATTGAATTTTGGACAAAAATCAAATTTTGATCTTAGCATGATCGAACTTGGTGATCTCAACATTGCTTAACTTGCCAGATCGGATGATCTCTTCTTTATCCATGAGCTATTGGTTATCAAAAAATTTTACTCTGGCTCAAAACGTGCTATATAAGTAATAACACTAGTTTTTTACGCTTATGTAACTTCTTATACGTTTATTTATTGTATGTGATTCTTTTATGATCTCATTATTTTTTAAATAAAACTTTTTATTCAAATAGAAAATTACAACAAATCAATGAGATCAAAAAATTGAGAATTTCGAACCATAGAAAGAGAATCTTGCATGAAATTGAAAAATACAGGTTGGCCCCCCCCCCAAAAAAACCGGATTTTTCAAAAATTTTCGAGTTTTTAAATTTTCATCTAATGATATTATATGAGAGTTTACTATACTAGAAATCCATTGCGCGCATTTCTGAATCTTGAAAACGCTTCTCTGACCTTAAATTAACCTAGTTTCGCTTCAATATAGAATTCTCTTCCCTGAATCAGGGCCAGGGTGAAAAAGTAGATGGTACCAACTCACCCACCCATAAGGTGGTACTACTCACTACCACCCACCACCAATGGGTGGTACTGTTTCAGCGAAAGCGCCGAAAATAGCATACCAAAGAAGTCAGCGCGGTGAAAGGAAAATAACAAAGTGAGTAGTACTATCCATTCGTTAGCTGCGATAGAGCAGTGGGTTAAGCGGCGATGTCAAAAATGAAAGTAGAAACCAACAGTGAGGATTCAAGGTCCAACAAACTTTTGTGACTCTCCACAACAGGCACCACCCATCAATGGATGATAACACATTGATAAGTGGTACCACCATTTCGTCCCCTGACGATGGCCAGGGAAGTGTTTTCAAGGCTCGGCAATGCGCTAAATCGAATTCTAGCATAGAAAAATCCCATATAGGGTTATTTTAGTAAAAATTAAACAACTTGAAAAATAAGCAGGCTTTTTATCCACCTTGTATATAACACCGGAAACATCAATAAAACAACATTAATTACAATAACATTTTGAAGAAAAAAATGAAGAAAAGACAGAATAATATTGCATATAAAAATTTGAATAGGTATGTAAAGTGAAAAATCTAGAAAATCTCGAAAAATCTATATTTTGAGATTTGAAATCAGTGATTAAACTATAATCGACGGACTTTCTGCATCAACTTGTTGCATATCAAATTCTTCTGCTTGACTATTAGCCTAAAATACAACAATTGGATACGTTGATAATGCAAAAAATTTTTACCTGAATGACGGGTATGCATGCTAAAGAAATAGTTTCTAAATGCTCGTTGAATGTATTGCAATCGTCATCGAACATCAAGACACGAACTTGATATCTTAGAGGTTCACATTCGAAAGCGTATTTTCCTGTTAATCTAGATGATGGTTTTGGACAAGAGCATTTAACTTCGCTCAAGGCTGCTGGTATTCTCTAAAAATAGTCAAAATTATTTAGCAGGATACTCTTTTTAGTAGCACTCCTGTGTCTGCACTGATCTGCACTGTACTGAAATCTGCACTAATGCACTCCGTGCCCTCATATATGAAATTTTCGATTTTTGATGAAATTTGTACCGAATTTTTCGATTTTTACCAAAAGCGCTTCACGCACTTTTGGTACTTGGGAGCACAGGGTTTTTGACCTCTGCCCGGTCACTTAAAACGGTTTTTTTCGGGATCCTTAAAGTCTTTTCACCTAAATTCAAAAGCATTTGTTAAAGGAATATTTGGGGCACAATTGATTAGATTTTTGTGTAAATCTGCCTTATTTTGAATTTTCTACACTACTTTAAAGTTGAGGGTAGCTGATCGATTTTGTACCCCAGCCTTCCAGAGGAGTTATCTTCGTTAAAACTCGGTCAGAATCGAATCAAAACACTCTTATTCGTGTTCTCCATATGGAAAAACCCCATTACAATCTATTGTAATGGGGTTTTTCCATATGGGGAGACTGTCCCCCCCCCTCATGTAGCTAGCATCGAGCCAAAAATTAAGATTCATATAGCCTCAGAGTTCCAAGTCTCAAAGCTATATAGCCGAGCCAAAAAATTAGATGGCGACCTTTTTTTCTTTTTTTTGGTCGACAACATATAGCCCCGAGGTGCTTGTCCCCTCTTCTTTTTCATGTATGCTTCGTTCAATCCGATTTACCATTCCCGGGATCTCGTAGTGTACGGGCACAGAAATCGAATTTTAGTATTCATGATCGTTAGCCGTTGAAATGGACTTATTAATTATTACACTTTTCGCATTTTTATGTACCTTAGGATTATAATTCAATACATATTCAAAGTTGCATAGCGCTCTTTCCCTTAATGGAGCTTCAGAGCTCACACTTCTTAATTTTCTGCCACTACATGAGGATGAGCCCGATGTTATTTGTACTCCATTTTCTAATCCTTCCATCTAAAATTATTGACTTTATATAAAAGATGTATATGCTTAAAAATAACCTGTAGTTTTAATAAAGCTTGTTGATACGAAGGTGATATTGGTGAGTAGTGTGATTCATTTTTCCTATGGATCCATTCGGATAAGCTCTGATGGTGGTCTGCACTTGTATATCTGTTGAAACACTCTTCCTGGACGATATATGATGAAGCGCTAAAAATAAATGAATACTCGTATGTAAAATCTTCCTAGTCATATATGAAAAGGGGTCATCCAGGTATTACGTCATCACTTTTTTATAGATTTTAGACCTCTCTTCCCACGTTATCATATTTTATCATTTGACACCCTTCTCCCCCTCCCCCTCCCCCCATGATAACGTTATCATAGAACATTCAAAAAATCATAAAGATCCACATAATAGATTTCTTAATTTAGTTCATCCAAATCGGCACATAATGACACCTAAGATTGGAAATCTCAGGCTACGCGCTAAACATCTCGACCAGCTGGTCGAGACACTAAATGCGACTATGATTCATACATATCCAGTAGGGGGACGGTCCCCTCCCCCACGTGAAATTTTTAAAATTTTGAGAAAAAATCATAAATGGGGACCAAGGTAATTTTGATAAAATTTTGAAAAAATTTCATCCACCTACCCAAGTAGACGAAAAACATCACAAAAATCATCCACCCACCCTCCCGGGACAGTGTCCTCCCCTACTGGTTATGTATGCTATGATTTCTATCGTAAAGGGGGAGGTCATTTTTTGGGCTTAAGAGGAAGATCATTTTTTGGGCTTGTCTAAGTGCATGGGGCAGATCTGGCACCCCTCTTTATGAATGTTCCAGATTATCTTACCTTATCAAAAACAAATTCGAAATAAAAACCAAAAATTTAAAATAACTTTTGCATGTAGAGAAATTATGAACAACATTTAGATTCATGACTGCCATTTGCGGCTAGAGTCTCCTATCCAATTGACAACGGAATGTACCCAGATGTCTAAATTAAATAAATACCACTCTTGGAAAAAATTTTTTATCCCATAATGAATACGACATGGTTCCATGCTACCATATTTATATATAAATCAGAGAAAAGACGCGCGAAATAATTGAGTTATATCGTTTCGTAAAGGTCATTGTAAATTTTACGTCAATCGAGAAAAAACATTCTTGAATGAGTGTTTGTTACGTTTTAAAAAAAGAAGTGAAAAAAAAGTTATGAATGAGAATTCAAAAAAACATTTCGTAAGAATTTTAAAAGATCTAGTAAGAGGATACATTTTGTTAAAAAGGATATTTTATAAAAAATGAATTTGAGTGGCGAAAAAACCATGGGCTTAACCAAGATGAAGGAGAAGGGGGAAGGCTTTAACTAAAATAGACTTTTCCCTAAAATAATGATTTTTACCTATGGGAGCCTAGGGCCCATGGCGACCAAATTTTGATTCAAAAAAATGCTGGTACGGTCAAAATTGTAAAAAATGTCGCCAATCAACTCAGCTCACCGAGTGCTTCAAAATGAGTACCATAACATGGATTTTTGTTGGTGGGTTTTACCCATGGTCGAGTGGCTAAAGTGACAGTTTTGCAGTTTATTAGGTCGCGGTTTCGAATCCCGGCCCGAAATTAAAGTTGTCCAAATTCCATATGGTACTCGTTTTGAAGCACTTGACGAGCTGAGTCAATTCATTTTTTTAAGTTTGACCCTTGTCAACACTTTTTCAGATTTTTGTAAAAAAAATTGAAATTTGGACAAAAAATTAAATTTTGGACATCTCCTCATAGAATGTCGGGGGGCGGATTTTTTTGCGGTTTTTAGTACCTCCATCATGGGCAAAAAATTGGCGTATGTTTAGGCGAAATCGAAGAAACCAAGTTCGTGATGTTTACTGTTAGTAGTACGAAAAATCGGAAGCTCGTACGGGCCTGATGTTCTTTTAATAGGTAATATGAAATTGGGCAAAAGTTTTCTGGCCCGACCGAGACTTCTGGCTACCGTCCAAGTGCACTACCACTGTTCTATCGAAATCTACAACTGATGCTCGTTAATTGATAAATACTGCGGTGTATTTTCCACTACTCACATTGTGATTAACACCAGTTTTAGTTCTCGGTAGCACAATGGTAGTGACTTGGACGGTAGCCAGGAGGTCCGGATTCGAGTCCCGATCGAGTTCGAAAACTTTTGCTCAATTTCATATTATCTGTATTTCCACGTTCTCGGCGTGGTAATAATCCGAGCTCCAAAAAATGAGAGCTCTTTTAATAATTATGATGACGTTCCATCTTTAAAAATAGACAAAGTTGAAAAAATCATGATATTTTCACGAAAACTTTGCTCAAAATGAGAAAGCGTTTCTACTGTACCTTTTCCTAGAAATAAGAAAGAGTAAATCGAAAAGGGATTTTCCTAGAATAGTTAGAAAACAACAATATTTTTTGTCCTAAAGACGGAAGTAACCTCATATCTCTTTGTACATTCTTAATAACTATACTCATTTATTCAACCTCATTTATATTAACCTCCTAGACGAAGAGTTTGGGCAAACATCTTCCAAGAATTAATAAAATCTCATCAGACTCCATGAGAGCATCAACACAATTATTCATAAACTTTCACATTTTATACAATTTCCGAGACTTCAAAAGAGGTGGGATCTTAACCAAAAACTTCCGTATAAGTTAATTAATTAGTATGAGGGTGGGGGATATAAGTATTATCGGAGATGTATTTTTGGACTGTTTGTACAATTAATGATTTCAAAGTAGGATTTATTAAGATGATCGTTATCTTAAGGTTTTAGTAACACTTCCAAAGCAAGGGTGGAAGCTAATAAAACTAATGGATATCAAGTATAAAGATTCAAAAATTGCAGTTTCAAGATCGGATTTGGCTAGTAGGAAAGAAAGTTCAAACAATAATTAGTGTAGATGGACTTTACAAGGAAGTGGAAAACAATAATTTTTTCTATCATTTTTCTAGTTATGTATCAAAATCAGGGTTGAGATTTCCCCGGGGGAAATTCTGAGGCAATTTGGGGAATTTTTTTCCCCAGAATTCTTTGGTTTGAAAAGATGTCTATCCATTTTCAAGCCTAGATGGTGCAGTGACACAGCAGCGGCTTCATAGCCACAAGGTCGCGGGTTCGAATCCCGCTTGGAACCAATTTGAACCAGATTGGCTCCAAACGGGATTCGAACTTGTGACCTTGTGGCCAAACAATAGAAAAATTCGAAAAAATAGAAAAAGACCGCATAGAAAAATAATGACTTGTTAAAAGGTTATGATATTTTTCCCGAAATCGGGAAATTCTCGAATCGAAAAATTTCGGGAAAAGTGTCTCAACTTTTTACCAGGCCATTATTTTTCGATGCAATTTTTTGCAAAAAATATACAGAAAAATCTGAAGAATATTTTTTCCGAAAACACCAAACTACACAGATTTCGCCATAAAAAGTTATAAACCCTTTTCCGATTCGAAAATTTCCCGATTTCGGGAAACGGAAAAATTTTCCCACCAACCCTAATGGTGGAAAACCTTCTCTAACCATTAGCTATGCTCAAAATTCGAGTAACTTGGATACTCAAGTGCGATTCAGTCGAAAGCCTAGACATCTATTTATTTAAATAAAACCTCCATTCAACCTTAAATTTGCATAAATGCATATATCTAGATAAGGGCAATGACAAAATTGAAAAAAATTACGTTTGCCGTACGTGGGAACGTCTGAAAGTTTAGAAAAGTAAAAATTTCTCTAATTGTTTTAAGCCACACACGGTCAATGGCGCACGCAAAAATCGTCATTTTTCGTGTGTAATTTGATTACTTAAGTGGGATCTCAAATTGACTAGTTTGTATTCCAAGTGGAACATTGTTTTCGATATATGTAAGACGCAAGAAAAATAATTTCAAATTTCAATTAAAAATTTAGAAAATTTCGATTTTTTTCGACAATCATACATGTTAGTGCTGGATCGAAATTGAAATTCCGAGCTTCGACCATTTTCGAGGGTCGAAAATAATTTCGAATTTGAGATTGTGATTTCAATCCAGTACTAAGCAGTGCCGTAGCTCCGAAGTTTTGGCACTATTAATTTTTTCCCTTTTACGGTTTTTCCCTCTTACTTTTTTCCCCTTACTTTTTTCCCTATTACTTTTTTACTTTGAAATTTGTGTAAAATCGGGGGAAAAGGTAAGGAAAATAAAGGAGAGAAAAGTAATGGTGCCGAAGTTTTAGGGGAGGCCCTCGGCCAAAAATTTCATCAAATCATAAGGGCTTCTCTTTATGGTGTGACAAAATATAAAATTAAATGACGTAAGAAAATAGTCTAGTCCATTCTACTCCTTGAATAAGGCAGGCATTGCTTTTTGTGCGCCTTCCTAAGCGTGAAAACGCTTCCTTGATCCTGATTCAAGAAAATAAGTGTATGTATTGAAGCGAAAATCCAACATGTACTAATCTCCCTGAATCAGGGTCAGGGAAGCGTTTTCAAGCTTCGGGAATGCACGCAATCGATTCCCCACATGAAATTACCCCCAGAAATATAATTTTGAAAGAGAAATTTCAAAATTATTTAGATTTTCGCTTCAACACACATCTATTTCCCTGAATCAGGGTCAAGGAAGCATTTTCATGCTTCGGCAATGTGCGCAATCGATTTACCTCCACTAGGATCATTTTTACGAAAATTTTTTTCTCCCAAATGGTCGCAAAATGCACTCCCCCTTTAAAGGAGGAGGGGGAGGTAACCTTTATAGCCAGAACTCCGAAAAAATTTTTGTAGAAAAGACCCTCCTAGAGTAATTTTGATGCGTAAAACCGATTGCGAGCACTTCCGAAGCTTGAAAATGCTTCCCTGACCTTCATCCGTGAAAATATGGTCAATAAATGTATATAATTAAAGATTTTACTGTGCTAAAAACAAAATTCTTCACGAATGAAGATCAAGGAAGGATTTTCATGCTTTGGGAATGCGCGAAATCGATTTCTCGCATCAAAATTATCCTAAAAGGGTCTTTTCTATAAAAATTTGCGAAAAAATTTTTTTGTAGATCTGATTGTAAAGGTTAGGGATATTACGTAATCAAAATTTTCGGGTTTTTTGATCCCCTCCCCCTTCCTCTGTAATCGACCATAATTATTTGGCTAACCCCCCTCATGATTACATAATCAATGGCAAAAATTTTTAAATCAAAATCAAAGATTTATAAACAACGTTTATAACAAAAATATGATATGTACGACAAATATTATTTGGTTTTAAATTTAAAAAATTCGAAAGAGTTGAAAAAATTGGAAAAAATTGCTAACGGTTTTTCGAAAAAAACGAAAAAATTTGAAAAAGAGTTTGCTAGAAAAGTCTGCATTAGTAAAATAAACATATTTATTTATTACATACAAACTGATGCATAGGCTGATGGAAAAAAATCAACAAAAAAATTAAATCAAATTTTTATTAAAAATTTATAACTTTAAACAAAAAATTTTATACATTGTGATTACGTAATCATTGACCTGACCCCCCCCCCTCCTCCTCCCCTTCGTAATCATTTGGCTACCCCTCCCCCTACTTGATTACGTAATATCTGGATGACCCCAAAGGCCTTGCGCTGTAAGCGTTGGACGCCGTTGGCGCTCGGCATTCGGGTCTATAAATAAATAATCGAACACGATATCAATTACAAATTTTTGAAAACATTATTTGTGTTTGTTTTAAAGAGAGAAAAAACAAAAAATAGATGCATGCATTTTAGTGATAAATAAGTGAGTGTTTATCAGATGGTATCGTCAGCATATTTTTTTCATTTTAACGTTGTTTAGCAGAACATTCGGAACTAGTATCGATTGGGTATCCCACTAAACGTGAAAAAAATTTTCGAATTTTTTCTCATTCATCAAAATTTGAACCAAATTTTGGTGTAAAAACTCAAATTTCTTCGTTTTTAATATGTTTAGTGCAAAAATAACATCGGATCCTAATTCTCCGCATAAAACTACCACTAGAAAGGTTATTTTCAGAGAAAGAAACGGAAAAATGCGAAAAAATTTTCACGTTCAGTTGGATACTTAATCGATACTAGTTCCGAACATTTCAATAATTTTTTCAAGTATATGTCAAATATTCAAATTCCGTCGATATTACAAAAACCTTATGGGAATCAACTTTTGTTTCCTGATCATAATGTTGTGTATGGATTTAACGGAACAAACCTCGAATCTCTGCGTATGCTCGGATGTTCACAGTATAAAGTATATAAATACTTACATCCAGAAAGTAATAAAGACATGGCTATAAAAGTGGTTCCATTGCCTAAAAAGCGATTGCGAATCGATCCGGCAAATAAAATAGGGTTGGAAAAAATTTCGAAGGAAATTGAAATTATGCATCGGTTACGAAATGAAGAAAATATTGTAAACTTTTATGGATTTTGTATCAATAATTCGAATGTGTGGATTTGTATGGAAGTAATGGAAACAACATTAGACGAGTTTGTTACATACTTTCAATTTATGAGTAATAGCCAAAGCGTGTTAAGGTGGGAATTTGTACCTCGCGTGTCCAAGAGGGAGAGATCGGACCCTCCTCCACCACCTCATCATGTCCAAAATGTCCAAAAACACCTCATCGCCCGGCTAAAGGCCGAAAAATACATAATGGGACTCCTTGAGTGCATTCCGGTTTGGTTATTGAAGTGAAAACTCGGACCCCCAGATCCGAGTTTTCGCTTCAATAACCAAACCACGTTTGAAAAATTTGTCTTAAGTTTATAACCGCTCTAGAACCGTTGCATTAAACTTTTAGATAGTAGTTCAAAAACGAAAAATGCTTAAAATCCTCTGAATTTTACGATTAGCTAATTTTTTCATAGGCAAATTTGTTTGATCCTGGTCCTTTAAAAACGGCTTGATTTTATCCTCCCTAAAACACATCATCACCCCATCATGTAGTCGGGTGTTGGCCCTTCCTTCTTGGACACATATGATTTCTATTCGTTATTTTATGTTTCAATTTTAGGGGGATTGCATATTCTGTGATGAATGCTTTAAATACTTGCAATAGCAAAAAAATCCTACATTCAGATATAAAACCAGATAACATTCTTATTAGCCGACATTGTCAAGTAAAGATTTGTGATTTTGGTGAAGCCCAAATATTGGATGACGACAAAGGCATCAACAAAAAAGGTGCGATTCTTTATTGGCCGCCTGAAAAATTTGTGTATGGCAAATCTAATCTCTCAACAGCTCGTGCTGATCTTTGGGGTTTAGCTATTACCTTGTTAGAAGTATGGATAGGCACACATCCAGTTATATATCATGGTGGTCCTAGTGTTTTAGTAGATGATTTTCCAAGATTACAGAATTTTATGAAAGCATTGGACCCTAACAGTTTAATGGAAATTTTAAAAACCCCAGTGATAACTGATGATAATGATTCGGAGATAATTAAAGATTTTATTAAAAATTGCTTAGAACAAACAGACTGTAACTACGAACAATTATTAAGATTTATCGAATGCGTAGATAACAAGTTTGATATAAATTGGCAGGCATATTATGAGTTTAAAGTGAACAATGTAAGATAACACAGCTCCCACATAAAGGACAAACACCCCCTAAAATTTCCCGAATTTGCGGATGACCCCAAATTTTTTTAAATCACCTTCTAGGGGTAAAAATAGGGTGAAAAATCGATTGCGCACAAAGTTGCGAAAAAATTTTTCAAACGTGTTTAAACATTGAAACGAAAAAGAAAACATTTAGCTTGTACCCAGGTAAAATCAAATTGTTTATTGAAACGAATTAATAAATCATTATAAAATTCAAAATCTTGACAGTTTGGAAAAAAAGGCTTATAATAAAGTGTTTATAACTCGCCGAGACGAATAAAATGACACCAAAATGATTGAATTTTGAAAATGTTTTGGGTTATTGAAACGAAAACCCTGATTCATGCTTTCGTTTTAATAACCCAAAAAATTGTCAAAATTCAATAATTTTGGTGTTATTTTATTCGTCTCGGCGAGTTATAAACACTTTATTATAAGGCTTTTTCCCAAACTGTCAATATTTTGAATTTTATAATGATTTATTAATTTGTTTCAATAAACAATTTGATTTTGCCTGGGTATAAGCTCAATGTTTTCTTTTTCGTTTCAATGTTCAAACTCGTGAAAAAATTTTCTCACAATTTTGTTTCGTTCATAACTTTTAACCGTTAGATTTTCAAGTAGTGCCGTAAAAGCAAAAAATGCTCCAAATTTTGTGCTCTATCACATGGCATCGACTCCCCCAAAAGTAGACTGGTCCTTTAACTTTGTGAGCAAACGTGCAGTTCGATTCATGCGAGTTTGAACAATTTTGCAACAACTTCAACTTTCAGCACAACTCTAAAAAACCGAAATTAACGTAACTCACATGACCGACCACACATTTGAAAGCTAGGAATTGTAGCATCTCAAATGCTTCCAAAAGGTGGTCGACTATGTGAATCTGATTTAATTTCGATTTGTATGAATTTTTTAAGTCGGAGGACCGATCTCGGAGATCTTATCTCAAAGTATACTCCATACATTCTCAAAGGGGGGAGTCTCCCCCTAACCAATCCAACAAAAAGGCCAAAAATAGGATCAACCCGGCATCGGAGCGGCCGGGTTGGTTCTTTTTTTTGGTCCTCAAAATTTTCAAAAAAAGATACATAAGGGGGGGGGGGGAACCAAGGCAAATTTTTGAAAATTTTAGACCCAACCTAGCACCAGACCCCTCTTTCCCCCTGTTTGTCCACCTATGGTATACTCACCCCTTTAAAAAATTACTATCACACTTCAAAAACTTTTTAAACTTAGAGCAATGCGTATGAACGATTTAACAATGAAGCAAATATTTTAAAATTTGCTGACAATAATTATGTATTTAATCGACAAGATTTTAATTATTATTTTATACGGAATACCCGTCGATATCAATGTGAACATAAAATCTCCAATTTCAAATCTACTATCGATATACGACAAATCTATTTCATTGATCGTGTATTGAAAGAAATTGAATTCCTCAAAGGCTCAGTAACTTCATCTAACATAGTTAATTATTATGGTTACGGGCGTTATTTTAAACGTGTGTATTTATTTACTGAACATTTTGCATTCGATTTATTGACTCTAAGCAGGCTTTTTCGACGATCTAATGAGGCATTTTATGAAGAAATTATAGATCCGATTTATTTGGTTTTACTACAAACACTGAATGATTTACATAGTCGTAAAGTTACTCATGGCGATATTCAACCTTCAAACGTACTTTTTTCTGAAAATGGTCAAATAAAAATAACCGGATTTGAGTTTTTAAGTCGACCACCTTTTTATCGTTTACGTCCCGAAGAAGAAGAATTCAATTATTATTTACCGCCGGAAAGAGTGCAATTTTTATCTGGCATATTGCATATGGCTAAAAAAGAAGAACTTCTAAAATACAAAGAGGTCATACGTTGCAATTATGATATTTGGGCGTTAGGTTTGATGTTAATTTACCTAACGACTAACGACATTTCCCTTTTTATTGTAAGTTTAACGGACCAGGGTCAAAAAAATTTGTCTGTGAAAAAATTAGCTAATCGTAAAATTCAAAGGTGTAAACATTTTTCGTTTTTGGACCACTAAAAGTTTACTGCCACTGTTATAGAGCGGTTATAAAATTAAGACAAATTTTTTCAACGTGGTTTGGTTATTGAAGCGAAAACTTGGATTCGATCTAGAACCGTTGCATTAAACTTTTAGATAGTAGTTCAAAAACGAAAAATGCTTAAAATCCTCTGAATTTTACGATTAGCTAATTTTTTCATAGGCAAATTTTTTTTTGACCCTGGTCCTTTAAAAAGAGTTTTCTAAAAAATTCTATTTTTAGGAGACGATGAAAAAACTAAATCACATTGGTAACAAATTTCAAAAAGAGTTTACTTCAACTTCTGATATAAGCGAAGAAACGCTTTCAGAAATACCTGAAGAAACTGACCATATTTATTCAACGATCGAAGAACTTTATTATAAATGCGAATGTTCGTCGGCATTACACCAACAAATTTTATTTTGCATTCTTCCATATAAAATGCGCGTAAATCCTTTACGAATTCAAGATACTCTTTATTCACAAAGATTTACAAGTGGTGTAGAAAAGAACCACTTGTTTTCTAAATTTATAAAAGATACTTTACAGTCCTATTATTTACACGGAGAGCTTAAATTACCACCTAAGCAAAGTTTATATGAATAATACAGTGGCTTAATTAGGATTGCGGCTGATGAGGAAAGGACGTTTTTAAAAGCGAATATATTTAAATCTGTAAACTTTTTATTTAAATCTGTAACATGTTTCATACGATCGTATACAAACCAAGCGGATACTTTTCTTTCCTTTGGTCGTTTTTAGATGTATTTGGCTCACCCTGTACTTTTCCATTGACATGGATGAGTGCTTATTTATTTCTCTTGATTTCTAACAAATTAATAAAAACAATCATTTATTTTAAAATTCTATCAAATATTTACAAAATTATAACAAAGGAGATTCAATAGTTGGCAGTGCTTCCCATCTTACATCAGTAAACAAAGGATGAGACTTCAGTTCTTCAGCCCCATGCGCACCGAGCCTTCCATTGGGATCAAGTACCAGTAATTTTTCGATTAAATCACGCGCATCATTCGATGGAAAATCCGAGGGGAAATCATACAAACATTTCAGAATACGTTGGAACGTCAAATACTCGCTTACATCATAAAATGGCTTTAATCCAGTTAGAAGCTAAAAGAAAAATAATTTATTTTTTACCGAAATCCTATGAAATAATTACTTGATATATCACTACTCCTAAACACCATAAATCACAAGAGATAGTCACTTCATCTCCATTTAATATCTAAAAATGTATAGGGTGGGTAAAAAAAGTGGATTTTTGGGACCCTCCATATAAAATTACCTTTAGAAAAATTTTCGGGTCCCAAAAAATCCACTTTTTTGGCCCATCCTGTATAAGCAACAAATTTAATCAACTAACCTCAGGTGAAACGTAGTACGAAGTGCCAACAAAGGATCCTCGACGACCTTTTTCTTTAGGCTTTTCTTCAACTATGTCGTTAGGCTTTTCTTCCAAACGTTTTGCACAACCAAAATCCGAAAGAAGTGTATGCCCCGTTTCAGTAATTAAAATATTTTCGGGCTTTACATCACGGTGAACAATTTTAAACTTGTGTATATGCTCTAAAAAATTCGCAAGTCAAACAATGAAGTATCTAGGATCTCATTTCGGAGAGGGGAGGGCGAAAAATCCCCTTGATCAGTAGCGTATTTATGGGGAGTGAGACGGCGGTCCTCCGAAATTGAAAACATGAAAAATTTTTCCAATGATCTCACATTATGATTTTTCACCAAATGTAGTCAAAAATAGGGGAGTCAAATTTCCTATATTCGAATTTTATCAGATTTATATGAAGTACCCTTATGATTTTTCGTGTTTTTGGACCGATCGGGAGGGGCAATCCCCCCCCCCCCCTTGGCTACACCACTAAACAAACCTAAAGCAGAAGTAACTTCGGATGCCACAAAAATTGTTTGCTTCACAGATAAATGC
>JAQGBS010001057.1:0-17419 GCA_034698545.1 Acrobeloides obliquus | reverse complement strand
AAACGTCGGCAATATCGACGTTTGAAACGTCCGACGTTTTAAACGTCGATATTGCCGACGTTTGAAACGTCCAAGTCTAATAAATAGAATCAATGGTGTCCAACAACACCGATGTTTATCACAAATATCGACGTGACGTGTAAATTTTTGAATGAGCGACGTTTCAAACGTCGGCAATATCGACGTTTCGAACGTCGGACGTTTGAAACGTCGCTCATTCAAAAATTTAAACGTCACGTCGACGTTGTTGAACACTACTGGGTAGAATCATATGACACGGCGCGACAAAATGGATTTCTCTCGATTGTTAATTTTCGTGTCAATACATAGACTTTTTAAAATTTTCTTAGTAAAAATTAACTAATTTTCAAAAGCTTTCTCCTCATTTATTTTTAAGCTGTTTCTTCTGATTTTTAGCTCCAAAGAATCCAAAAATACTGAATTTTAGTTTGGCTAAACGGTTTTTCCGAAAAACACCAAAATTCGTCCGGAAAGTGCACTTGTAAAAATCGACAATTTCCTTCGCGATTTTCTCCGTCAAATTGTGGAATTTTTAGGCAATTCCAAAAAAAAGAAAAAATTCGAAAAAATTGGAAAAAATAAAAAAATCGGAAAAAAATAGAAAAAAGTCGAAAAAATTGAAAAATTGGAAAAAAATATATAAAAATTGAAAAAATATAAAAAATCGAAAAAATTAGAAAAAAATCGAAAAATTGAAAAAAATTGAAAAATTCGAAAAAAATTGAAAAAAATCATTTTAATATAGAAACCGAATAAGGTTACCGTTTCCTAGTTCAAAATCCATTTCATATCCTTTACTGGAGGTGTAATTTAGAAATTTCTCAGCATTATTAGGGTCCCAATTGGATCCATTTCTTAACATCAAATTTAAGTCAAAAATCAATCGCCATCCAACTATTTTTGTGAAATTATAAAGTTGGTCGATCTGATAACCTTAATAAAAAAACTGAATTCTTACTGCTTCATTCAAGCAAACCTGTTGCTACATAATCGGTAGCATTAAAAAACGTAGATTTTTCTGTAGATTTCGTTAGGTTTTCTCGAAAATAGGTTCGATCAGCATCCGTACCACCGAAACGAAAATAAGCGGGGCCTAAAGCACTCGCCAGAGGTTCTGCCATTCTAGAATGCAATTCGAACAAATTTTCAAAAAACTTTCGTGGGATTTCTGGGAGTAACCAGGGGCCTTACTCTCATCCTTGGGTTTATTAACCCGTGTTTAGTGCACTCATTTAACCTGTATTCTCATCTTAAACCCGGGTTAGCACCGTTAAACTTGGGTCCAGTAAGTTACAATCATATGAAAAAATGTTATATTCGGAAAGTTCATAAAAAATGGAGCATTTTTTGTTATTACAGCATGTTCTGAGTCGTTGTAGTTTTCGAGATCCGATTGAAACGATTCATACTCCGGTGGTCGCTAAATAAGAAAGTAAGAAGCAAAAAACAGAATCCGAAGAGCCATCGACTAGCAGTAGCACTAAAGCATAATTATGCGATCAATATTAAGGGCGCGCGCTATCTGTTGTGCTGCGAGTTGTGCCGCCGTTTTACAACGGCATTGTGCCGTAGTGCAACGACACAACTGCTAACGCCGCTGCTAGCGTCGTTAACTTGTTCTAAACCCGGGTTAACGAGGCTCTTAACCTGGGTTAACGAAACCCAGGTCTTAACCCGGGTTTAGTATGAAGAATGAGAATACGGGTTAACCCGACTTAACCCATGTTAACATCCTTAACCTAAAGATGAGAATAAGGCCCCAGAAATTTCATGAATTTGTCCGTACTGATTACTAGGCACAAAAAAAGTCGTAAAAAAGATTCTCATATTATGTGTTTCAGATACACATTTGTTAATTTCTTACGTAAAATTAAGGCCAAACCAAGTTGATGACATAAGTTCGCCAATATCACCGACTACACTAAGAAATCTATCTGAAACTGTATGCACAGGAGCACTAGTGTTGATATAAACATGAAAACTCTGGGCTGTAGTAAAATAAATCAAGAAAGTTGTAGAAATGAAATATCGCAACAGCATTTTTTGTGCCTAAACTAAAAAATTCCTTAAAGTACGGGCAAGTATTGATCATGGTATTCCGACAACTTTGGAGTGATCTAACATCTAAGATATCGTTAAAAAGTAGCTGTTTATCTACGTTTAGTTTCAGAAGAATTCTTAGATAAACGATCAAACTATAGTCCACCACGAAGAGAGGAATGGAATAGTACATTCCTATTAGAAAAAAATCGGCTAAAAACGTTCTCTCTTGTAAATATGAAAGTTCTTGTGTTATGTTTTCATGCTTTATCATAGAAATTCCAAAAGGTCTATTAAAGGGTTTACCTTGTTTCGATTATTTCACAAATTTGGGGCAAATTCCTAAGAACATTTAGGACTTTACCCCTAAGGGATCACTTTAAAAAAATTTTTTTTAATTTTCTACTAGAAAATTTTAAAAAACCCCCTTTTTCACGAAGTGACCTCAAATCGCACCCCCTTTAAGTGCCCGGTTGTTTGTACGCCACTCTGTATATAAAATCTTCTTCAAATTCGATAGATTTCACTCTTATATTGCAGTTTCTAGCTATTTATATGAATTTCTTGCTATATATATTTTTGTATGCTGATCACTATTCTAATATCTGATAAGAAAAAATTTGTTACCTGATCATTGCTCTAAATGCTAATTTTTTGAAACACCACACAGTTCACATACGTATTATTTTATCAGACATGTGAAGTTGTTTGTGATGAATGTCCTCATACAAATGTGATGAACTTCCCTATAAAAGATCAAAATGCTAGCGTGCTGCCAATACTGTTGATCAAGATGAGGTATTTTTGTTTGGTTGTTATATTTCTAAATAGGATTTTTGCGCAACAATATCAGGTATTGAGAAAATCTATCGTTTCGACACAACAAAAAAAGATGTGTCAGATTTTCAAAAAATGGGGGGGGCTCTCTGCTTTCGGAACCAAAATGAAGGTGGCTCTGAGACTTCCGAACTTCCTAAGGCCTTGACTCGAAGGAATAATGAGGTCCTATAGTCCCTAAACATTCATGTTTGTTTTGTTATATACTAACTTCAACAATATTAGCCAAATTGGCAATCTCTGGATTCTCGGCCACTTCCTCTCTGGTATGATGATTCAAAATTCGGCATTCTTACACACTGGGGAGTCTATTCGGTCCCCGCTTATGACAGCGAATGGTTTTGGTACGATTGGAAAGATACTGGTAGTAATACGGATATAAACAATTTTGTGTATACTCATTTCGACCCGAACACAACTTATGCTGATTTTGCTAGATATGTAAGTTCCGAAAATAAGTTCTAGTTGTTATGGTTAAAATATTTTTCAGTTCCGAGCAGTGGATTTTGACTCATCACATTTTGCCAGTGTCGTCAAAAGCTCTGGAGCAAAATATTTTATACTAACAACAAAGCATCATGAAGGTTTTACCTTATGGCCAAGTAAAGACTCTTGGAATTGGAATGCTCAAGATGTTGGTCCAGCTAGAGATCTTCTTGGTATCCTACATTTTAATCAAGATTGGTCTATTTTTAGGAGAGATCAAAGCTGGTATCCAAAGAGCCGGTGGCCTCCATTTTGGGACATATTTTTCACTTCTGGATTGGTATCATCCTACATTTCTTAGTGATGGAGTAAACCAGACACAAAATTATGTCAATGTAAGAGAGAAAAAAGTGGAAACAGACGAACAAATGCGGGGGGTATCTCACTTCACCCACTGGACAGTTCACCAACCAAGGACAATTCACCCACCATAGACACTTCACCCACCAGGCACTTCACCCACTGGACACTTTGCTCCCCATAGACACTTCACCCACCATAAACACTTCATCCATTGGACACTTCACCCACCGGACAGTTCATCCACCATAAAATACTTCCCCCACCATAGACAATTCACCCACTGGACAGTTCATCATGGTCTTGAAAAGGTGGATGAACTGTCCCATGGGTGAAGTGTCTAATGGATGAAGTGTTTATGGTGGGTGAACTGTACAGTGGGTGAAGTGTCTATGGTGGGTGAACTGTACAGTGGGTGAAGTGAGATACCGCCCAAATGCAAAATATTTAGAGTGTCGTCTATCCCCAAATTATCGACTTGATCACCAATTATCAACCAGACATTTTTTGGGTAGATGGAGATTTGATAACAAAGGAGCAATCTTCGAGGAATTTTAGTTCTGCCTATTGGAAATCGGAAGAGATTCTGGCATGGATTTATAATGAAAGGTCCGTTTTTTTCTTCTTTTCATTTTCTTATCTTCATGATGATTTTAGTCCCGTTAAGGATACTGTGGTAACAAACGATCGCTGGGGAGTCGATGCTAGGTGTAAACATGGAGGTTATTACACCTGTTCGGACAAGTATACACCAGGAAAGTTACAGAATCATAAATGGGAAGACATCGATGCACTAGATACAAAATCATGGGGTTATAGAAGAACTATGAACGTAAGATATACATAGAACTAAAGGAGAAACTTAATCTGATTCTCACTCTAACCACTAATAAATAAGTGAACATCGATGGAGAACCAGATCAAAGCTTAACACGCCCAGTACGCTTCTCGAAAAAATTTTTTTCTCCAAATTGGCTGATTTTTGGTATTTGGGGGTTTCGAAAAAATTGTGAAAAATTGAAAAGTTGGTAAAGAATTGAAAAAATGGTTAAAAATTGAAAACAAATCGAAAAAATCGTGAAAAATTGTCAAAATTGGAAAAAATCGTAAAAATTGAAAAAATCATCAAAAATGGAAAAAATCGTCAAAAATCGGAAAATCGTGAAAAATTGAGAAGTTGGTCAACAATTGAAAACAAATCGAAAAAATCGTAAAAATTGAAAAAATAAAAAAAATCGTCAAAAATCGAAAAAATTGTCAAAAATTGAAAAAATCGAAAAAATTGTAAAAATTGAAAAAATGGTTAAAATGGGGGCACTTTGATAGGAGGTCACGAAAGTTCTTTCAGAACTCAGGACTTGCGTCAAACGATTTCTTGTGCCCGAAAATCCCCAAGTACCAAAAATCAGCCAATTTGGAGAAAAAAATTTTTTCGAGAAGTGTACTGGGAGTGCACCCTCCCCTTTAAGTCTAAAAGTAACCCTAAAGAGATAAAGTAATCTAATAATAACCCTAAACCTAACCTTATCTAACCCTAAGGGCAAGCACACTTAAAAAACGATAAATTAGATACGAAATTATAGCTCACAGACGTTTTGTCCGTAAACCAAGTGGTGTCAAGACTAGCCGAAACAATTAGTACAGGTGGCAACTATTTGTTAAATATTGCACCTGATCATAACGGACGAGTATTACCGATTTTTGAAGAGAGATTAAGAGACATAGGAGTTTTTGTCAACGCTCATCAAGAAGCGATTTTTGCGACAAAACCGTGGGTTTTTCAAAATGATTCGAGCGATGGAGTTGTTTGGTAATTTCATATCCATCATATATAATCTTGTCGATTATAGGTATACAAGTCAACTAAGAAACTCTACTGGACTCGATCCGTATCGTCTCTATAACCCACAACAACAAGATAACACGATAATCTATGCTTTTGTCTTACAGTATCCAGACGATAATTTGGTTAATCTATACCATGTTATTCCGGCCAGCAAAGTGAGTTTGATCATTTTTTGGAAAATAGAGAGAGATTTTTAGACGACCGTCAATCTTTTTGGATCGTCGGGCTTGATTCCACTCTCTTATTCAACTCCGGCATCTCTAAATGGTGGAATCCAATTGGATATCACAGGAATTGGATGGACTAAATTCCCATCACCGGCTGCATTCGTTCTTAAAATCGAGTATGCTGCTGATCAGAATGTAAGTACATTTTCATTGGTTAGATCTAGCTAACAAGAGAGATTTTAGGTTGTGCCATAGATCCGAGACATCGTTTCGCGAGATAACTAATTGTAATATTATGTTTTTATGATAAAAATAAATTTGGCTTTGTATCATACTAACTTTAACAATTTTGAAAAAATACAGAAATAACATAAAAGACGGTACTAACGAGAAACCCCGACTTGAATTGATGTTAGATACAATGTTTTTTACTGAAAATTTTTGTTAGATACCATATTTTTAATGGGTTTTAAAAATAGTACCGAGACCAAGCTCAAAGCGGTACCCCTTCGGCACCCCGCACAACCGGGACACATACTTTTTATCACGCTTCAGCCGCAAGACGTCCTATTCGAGTTTTAGCATTCTGCTTGGCCGTGCAACATTCTTTTTGTAGTTTTTGAATACTACTCATTTACTTTCATTTGATACCCATATTGCCCTATGACCTCGGATTTTAATTTTTGGAATCCCTTCATGACCGTGCATGGTATCCCTGCGTGGTCGTACATAATTTTTAGACGCCACCATTGAATTCCCCATAGCCAAAAACCCCCATTGTCGTCGAAATCAGCGCGTTTTTTCCTTAGAGTTGAAAAATGCTACTTTGTTTGTCTCCCCTATTGGGCCCATAGGAAATAGGAGGGTACCCTCTATAAAAGATTATCTCTAGGGTGTGGACCCATGATCGACCACTCATTTTTCTTCTTTCACCACCCCTAACATGTGGTATAAGCCCTGTACTTTTTGGAGATCACCATAAAAAGATCGCATGTACACACGAACGAACAAACACATATAAGGATAAGGTATCTAACATTTTTTGTGTGTGAGGGAGAATTTATACCTCCGTCACGTCACGAAACGTGCAAAATTGCGTCGCAAGACGCAAAAATGAACGTGTTGCGTCGCGATGGAAGTATAAATCCTGACTTAAAAACCTGATATCTAACATAAAGTCAAATCGACTTTTCTTGATATTGCCGACTCTTTTTTGAATGATCGTCAATCACACTCTGCTCAGTTATTTACACATTGATCGCAAATATTTCTGGACTGACCTAAAAGTCTACTTTAGATGCTGAAAAGATTTCATGAACTTCTATTAATTCGCTGAAGCCGGGATTATATTCATAGGTATAAGAGGCGCTCAGTGGATCCCAGACTCCCAACACACCCTAACAATCCCCAAAACGCCTCTTACACGTGTAATATTTCATCAATCAAAAATACTTCATTCTCTTATTCTGATAAGCAAACATTAGCGGCAAAACGCTAGGACTTTGATATTCATCACATTTTTATGTAGACATTCATCACAAACACTTCATATTTTTGATAAAATATTATTGATGCCCCGAGCATAGAGCAACAAAAATTGGTCAATTGAGCATCGAGCTCTTATATCACAAATTCTTTAGGTAGCATATATTTGTTATCTCAAGATTATATTAGCGTTGTGCCCATTCCGTTCAAAATTGTTCTTTTTTGTCCATTGTGTGAAATTTCCAATTCTATTCAAAAGTTTTCATTTCTATTCAAATTTTCTGATAAAACTCTGCCTTTTGAATGTGGCTTGTATCTGATCATTTGGACTACAATCTTTATAATAATAAATATGGAAAACGTATATGAAAATGAATGGGATAATCTTCTTTCAATGTTCGATAATGAAGCGTAGGATTTATTTATAAAGTTTAAATATTTTTTGCAGCCATATGGAGGATTACTTTCAACACCAAACTTTTTATCCAGAACCATCTTATCCAGAATCGTCCAATACTCCAACCATCCAACATGACAATATTCAAAACGATCAGACTCCTCCATTAACGCCATCACTATCAAGATCTTACTCTAACAATACCAAAAGTTTCACGGCTCCATCGTCTATAGGGAGTATAAGAGATATGAAACCGGAATTTTGTGTTATTTGTGGCGGTGAAACAAAATGCTACCATTATGGTAAGATGAAATTTTTTTTATAAAACTTTTAGAAGTGTTTAGATGTTCCTAGCTGCAATGCTTGTAAAACGTTCTTTCGAAGATCTATATCTGCTAAAAAATTCTATGCATGCAAGTTTAATCGAAAATGTGATTATTATGCTGGTATTTTTAAGCATGAAGCTTGGATAAAAATTTTAGGAGAGCGTTGTCGATCATGTAGATTTGATAAATGTTTGATGATGGGAATGAATCCCGAAGCACTTGTTCTGCCAAAAACAGTGGATTATGAGAAGTTCCGAATGAAAATCGACAAAAGGAAACGAACTCTAGAAGATCAAAATCAGACTATTTTGTCAAAAGTATTGTTATATTTTGAGAAGTTTTATATATATAGCATCTCATCCCCATAGATAATCTAGAGTGATCAAATTTGGTCCCTCTCACAGAAAAAAATCCTCTCTAGAAAAATGTCGAGCAAAAAAATCTCGAAACTAGCTTATAAGTCTAAGCCTACAGGGTGAGGCAAAAATTTGGAAACACTCGTAAACATGTTTTATGGATATTTCTTGATCGATATATTCATATGTGATAGTTTAGTGTCATTTTCAGCCCTAGATCGTAGCTTTAAAATGATACCAAAACTATCACATATGGAGATATCTATCAAGAAATATCCATAAACTAAAAAATACATATACAAGGTGTTCATTTTAATTAGCAAAATTTCAAACTTGAGTATATCTTCAAATTTCCTGCCAAAAAATTTTGTTGCTCAATCTTTGACACCCTGTATTTCCAAGTGTTTCCAAATTTTTGCCGCACCCTAAGCCTAAACCTAATCCCGAGTCTATGCCTAGAGCTTTTCGTTAAAATTATATAAATGTACAACTTGTTTAAGATCCGTCCAACGTTCGAACAATCCGTGTACAATAAAGAAATTGACAGCTTGGTTTATTTGGAGTTTAAGCTGAGAAGATTACGTGAATCGTCATATAATCCAACACTAGAGCAAGGTGATATTAGGAGTATTCTCCAAAGACCTAACGAGCTAAGAAATTCCGACAGATATGAAGTTTGATTTCTTTGTTGATAAAAAAGTATAATCTCTTAAGAAACCTCATGATTGGCCTATAAGTATGGAAGTCCATCAGCAAAATCTTAAATTAAGAATGATGAATTCGATTCGAATTAAAGGGTTATGTGATGATAGTGTTCGAAAAAGGCATTGGTTGACTATAGATCTTATTCTAGTGATCGAAGTAGCTAAAACACTCCCGGCTTTTGGAATATTAGATGAGGACGATAAAGTAGTTTAGGTTTTAAATCTGTTTGAAAAAGTTTAGGTTGTTTTGTTGGAATATATCGGGCTCGCTAACACCATTTTATTGGAATGTTTTTATTCGGTCGAAAAAAGCTCCTCAACTTTAATAATGCCAAATGGTTTGATTCCAATACAACTGCCAAAACCAGGCTCATCTGAAATGTAATTTTTTGAGATATTCTCCAACATAATATTATATTTTAGGCATCATCTTCGATCTGAAGCATTTTGCAGATGTATTGAGCCTTTACAACGAGTTGGTTTAGACCTAGTAGAGTATGTTTTGCTCAAAGCTGTGATTTATTCTTATTCTTGTATTTCTGGCTTATCAAAACGAGGTGAAAAGATTCTGAGTAAAGAAAGGGAGAAATATGCAATAGTTTTGCTCAGATACATGCAAACTAAACTAGGAGATACTCAAGGAGCTAAGAAGTATGCTGAAGTTATTGCTTTGGTGGAGACTTTCTATTCTTTTGGACAAAAACATCGCCAGTTACAGATTATAATGGATAGCGTTGTTTCTCCATTTAAGCCTCCATTGCCACCGTTGTTGGAAAAAATCTTGTATAAATAATATTTTTTTATATTTGTTGCAACCGTTATTGAGATCTAACCGACTCAGAGAGGGGTAGCCGATCTTGAGCCAAGATCGTAGATACAACAATTGGGACTAGGGGTTTCAGGCCTTAGGCTTAGGTCTTAGGCCTAGGCTTAAGCTTAGGCTAAGCCTAAGCCTAAGCTTAAGCCTTTGGCTAAGCCTAGGCTTAGCCTTAGGCTTAGGCCTAAGCTTAGACTTAGCCTAAGGCTTAGGCTAAGCCTAAAGCCTGAAACAGCCTAGTTCCACTTTTTGTATCTACGATCTTGGCTCAAGATCGGTCAACCGATTAAGAGCCTGTAAGTTTGTCAGTATGATCCTGGACAGTGTAATCTCTGTAAAAAAGAATTTTTTTATTTTATTGAGAGCTTTTTTTATTTATTATAAAAAAATTTCCGCAAATGTTATTATCAGTTAATTGTTTACGTGCTTCTTTTTCATAGTTAATTTGATATTTTGAAGACTATTAAGTAAGAAATCTATGATATCGATTTGGCCATGTGCTAAGCCAAAAAATAAATAATAAATTACCCTCACTATCTGTTCTTTTCTTGTTTTCCAAAATTAATTAGTAGATGTATATAATCTAATCGATTTTTAGACTTGAGAAGGACGTTTCCTTGAAATAATTTTGGAGAATTTTTGTTTCTCATAAAAAAGACTAATAAGACAAAAATAAAATAATTAAATTACACAAAAAACGTTTTTGTAAATTTAAATCTCAAAAACCGTGACAAAGTCACTGTAAATTACATAAGGGTCTAGTAACTCCCAAACTTCATCAACCCCATAGAGGATGCTGGAAATAAGGATGGTCAGATCGGGCAGAAAATTCGTACACAATGGTTGGTCCCCCTCAATTTTGGGTCCATGAGTGTGTCGGTCAGGGGGAAGACTCCCCCTCTTGCCGACCTATGATACAGATAGTGGTTAATGCAGTTGGCGGACTCTCTCTCTCTCTCACTCGCATAAATCAGGGGTTTCGTTCTTACGAAAATCGTCAGATAGACCAAGAAGTCTATGAACACTCGCCGCCAGAGGGAACACCTCACAATTTTCTCTATCTTCAGATGTCTGTTTTCTATATCTTACTTTCTTAAAATAGACGTGTTCGTCCGTTAATAACAAATCTGCTAATCGGTAAAAGATCTTGGGTTGGTGATTGTATCAAAATGTTTGTTTGGTCGAGACGAGTTAATCGACACCATGATCGACCGTATTCGTCAAGAGTTTGTCGATTGACATGAAAACCCTGAAAAAAATGCATGCATAGCAAAATGCAATTTCATAATGGCCAAAACGCATAATGATTATAATTAGGGACGTATGTCTAAAGGCTCATACCCGTACATCCTTGTAATGTAAAAAGTTGTGCACAACTTTTTTCATGTTTTTTCTGTTTAAGGTCATAAAAAATAGTTTATATAATGGTAATTTTAAATTTATAAATTTTCGAATCTGAAAGCTTATTTTCAAGCTTCTTCAACCAGCCTTTTTATACCCCAAAATTGGTATTTTTCACATTGTTGCATAAAAATTGCGATTTTAGCTTTAAAAATATATACATTATGTAGTTCTTTTGATCAGATATAGTTTTCTAACTAATTTCTGATTATTTTGGCCGTTTCCATATAAAGGAGTCGAATTTACTAACCATTTTAACGAATTTTATGGAATTATCAAGTTGTCGTGTTTTTGACAATATTCATGAAAAATTGCCTAGATCGGCGACCTTAAGGTGCTCAAATGTGCTCATTTGGGGATATAAAGAGGGGCTCATATACTTGCAGAAAACTTGTATTTGGGTCATAAGCTTTCCCGCTTATACCCTAAACTTTGAATTACTAAATATGTATAGAAATTTTGATAACTGTTTCGTAAAATAGCTATAACTCTTTATAGGAGTTGAATTGAGACTTCGTTGACCACAAATTTGAAAGTTGAGAATCGACGCTACAACTTTTATATAAACACCTGTAGCAAGTTTTAGCTTCAATAAAAAGTTATACCCCAATTTTGAAGCATACCCTGATTTTGTGACCTGGCCTCCGACTAAAATTGACATTTTTTACCCTGTTAACGGCATTTTCAGATTCGCTTAAAAATGATCAGAAATTGTTCGTCATAGTCAAAAACGGTAAAACAACTCAATTTTGGATAAAAATAGATGAGTTAACATAGGTTGTGGGGTGGCCTGAAACGCTAAAAACATCAAAAAATGGGCAAACGGACTAATTTTGCCATAATCAGGGTCAAGAAAGCGTTTTTAGGCTTGCGAGCAATCGATTTCTGAGGCCCGATTCTCTACTAGCGAAAAAAACCGCATCGAAAACGGTGTTTCTTCTCAAGATATCGTCCGATGCACAAAAATCACGATTTTTTCATGTAAATTGCGTGCACGTTTTGAGATTTTTTTATCAAGTCGATTTAAGCGAAAATAATCCGTTTTGATGCGGTTTTTTTCAGCATAATCCATTTTTTACCCCAAAAAACAGTTTGCAATCTAAATTATGGTAAAAAAGGTGTGTTTTTAACGAGTTTGAAAAACCCACGTAAGTCCCTAGTTATAATGCATAAATGTATTTTTTTATATTTACAACGTTACTCGTGTAACAACAAATGATAACGGTACGAAAGTGTATTAGCGATGCTACAATGGTTGCAAGGCTAACCTAGTTCCCAAATTTACAGCAAACGGCTACCCTACAACTTAAATGAGTAAAGTTTGTTTGTACGGACTAACTTTTACCGTTAGCTCCAAATAGTGGGTGGCAGGAGATGTGTAGATCATTAAAAGATAGACAGAATGACACCTCTTTTGATACTATAAACACCTATAGTAAATAGAATAGAAATTAAAGTTCTTATTCACTTACTAACCTTTAGACTACAACAAAAATGCCTGATTTAAAAAACAACGTCTCCAACAACTAATACTCATAACAAGTCTATAAAATCTTCTTCAAATTCGATAGATTTCATTCTCATTTTGTAGTTTTTAGCTTTTTATACAATTTGCTGCTATATATATCTTTTTTGTATGCTGATCACTATTCTAATATCTGATAAAAAATTTTTGTTAGCTGATCACTACTCTAAACGCTAATTTTTTGGACCAATAAAACACTAAACAGTTCGATATACATAATATTTTATCAAAAATGTGATGTTGTTTAAATGTTCCTATAAAAGACCAAAATTCTAGCTTTCTGCCAATACTTTTTACCAAAATAGAAAAATGAAGTATTTTTGGTCGGTTGTTTATAAGTGGGATTTTTACACAGCAATATCAGGTATTGAGACAATCTATGGTTTCGACACAACCAAAAAAGATGCGTCAGGTTTTTAAAAAATGGGGTTCTCTGCTTTCGGAACCAAAATGAAGGTGGCTCTGAGACTTCCCAACTTCCTAAGGCTCCTGATTACGAGGTCCTATAGTCCCTAAACATTCTTCCTTGTTTTGTTATCTATTAACTTAAACAATATTAGCCAAATTGGCAATCATTTGATTTTCGACCACTTTCTCTCTGGTATGATGATTCAAAATTCGGCATTTTTACACACTGGAGAGTCTATTCGGTTCCCGCTTATGTCAACGAATGGTTTTGGTACGATTGGAAAGTTACTGGTACTAACGAAGATATAAACAATTTTATGTATACTCCTTTAGACCCGACCAAGACTTATGTTGATTTTGCTAGATATGTAAGTTTCGAAAATAAGTTCTAGTCTTTATGGTTAAAATATTTTTAGTTCAGAGCAGTGGATTTTGATGCATCACATTTTGCCAGTGTCATCAAAATTTCTGGAGCAATATATTTTGTACTAACAACAAAGATCATGAAGGTTTTACCTTATGGCCAAGTAAAGACTCTTGGAATTGGAATGATCAAGATGTTGGCCCAGCTAGAGATCTTCTTGGTATCCTACATTTTAATCAAGATTGGTCTATTTTTAGGAGAAATAAAAGATGATATCCAAAGAGTCGGCTGCATCCATTTTGAACATATCTTTCACTTCTAGATTGATATCACCCTATGTTTCATAGTGATGGAGTAAACCAGACCAGGATTTTTGGGTAAAAAACACAAATCACTGATTTTCAAACGCATTTTTCGCTTTCAAATATCGAGTTTCAGATTTTTTTATTGATATTTTCGTGTTTTTCGCCTAAAAAATAGGGGGTTTATTGCTGTTTTTAACTAGTAAGCCTTAATTCGCACGTGCATGTTCTTGCCCTTTAAAACGATAAAATTAGATAAGAAATTATAGGTCACAGAAGTTTTGTCCCTAAAAGAAGTCGTGTCAATGGGGACATTCATCACAAGCATACATCACATTTTTGATAAAATATTATGTATGCCCCGAGTATAGAGCAACGAAAATAGGCCCATTAAGTATCGAGCTCTTATATTACAAATTATTATAGGTAGCACATCTTTTTTATCTCAAGATTATATTAATGTTTGTGTCCATACTGTCAAAAATTATTCTTTTTTGTCCATTTTGCGAAAAAAATTTCTATTCTATTCAAATTTTTTGATAAAACCCTGCCTTTTAAATGTGTATTGATTGTACTTAATTATTTAGACTAAACTTTTTCTGATAATGAATATGGAAAACGTATATGAAAATGAATGGGATAATCTTATTTCGATATTCGATATTGAAACGTAAGATTTATTTATAAAGTTTAAATATTTTTTGCAGCCATACGGAATATTACTTTCAACACCCAACTTGTTATCCAGAACCGTCCAAAACTCCAACCATCCAACATGACAATACTCAAAACGATCAGACTCCTCCATTAAAACCATCACTATCAAGATCTTACCCTAAAAATATCAAAAGTATCACGGCTCCACCGTCTAGAGTGCGTACAGGACATACGAAACCGGAATTTTGTGTTATTTGTGGCAGTGAAACAAAATGCTACCATTATGGTAAGATGAAATTTTTTCATAAAACCTTTAGAATTATTTAGATGTTCCTAGCTGCTATGCTTGTAAAATGTTCTTTAAAAGATCTATATCTACTAAGAAATTCTATACATGCAAGTTTGATCAAAAATGTGATTATAATGCTGGTATTTTTAGGCATGAAGCTTAAATAAAAATTTTAGGAGATCGTTGTCCATCATGTAGATTAGATAAATGTTTGATGCTGGGAATGAATCCCGAAGCAATTGTTCTGCCAAAAACATCGGATTTCGAGAAGTTCCGAATGAAGATCATCAAAAGGAAACGAACTCTAGAAGATCAAAATCAGACTATTTTGTCAAAAGTAATGTTATATTTTGAGAAGTTTTATATATCTCATCCCCGTAGGTATTTGAAGTTTTGAAATTGTACTAATTAAAATGAACACTCTGTATTTCCAAATGTGTCCAAATTTTTGCCGCACCCTGTAAGCCTAAGCCTAAACCTAATCCCGAATCTATGTCTAAAGCTTTTTTTAAATGAAATAAATGTACCACTTGTTTAAGATCCGTCCAACGTTCGAACAAACTGTGTACGATAATGAAATCGACGGGTTGGTCTATTTGGAGTTCAAGCTGAGAAGATTACGTGAATCGTCATACAATCCAACACTAGAGCAAGGTGATATTAGGAGTATTCTCCAAAGACCTAGCGAGTTAAGAAATTCCGACAGATATGAAGTTTGATTTTTTTGTTGATAAAAAATATAATCTCTTAAGAAACCTCGTGATTGGCCTATAAATATGAAAGTCCATCAACAATTGATGATGAATCGAGTTAAAGGGTTATTCGATAAAAATGTTGAAAAAAGGCATTGGTTGACTGCAGATCTTATTCTAGTGATCGAAGCAGCTAAAACACTCCCGGCTTTTGAAAGGACGATAAAGTAGTTCAGATTTTAAATCTATTTTAAAAAGTTTAGGTTGTTTTGTTGGAATATATTGGTCTAGCTAATACCATTTTATTGGAATGTTTTTATTCGGTTAAAAAAAGATCCTCAAATATAGTAATGCCAAATGGTTTGATTCCAATACAAATGCCAAAACCAGGCTCATCTGAAATGTAATTTTTCGAGATATTCTCCAAAATAATATTATATTTGAGGCATCATCTTCGATCTGAAGCATTTTGTAGATGTGTTGAGCCTTTACAACGAGTTGGCTTAGACCTAGTAGAGTATGTTCTACTCAAAGCTGTGATTTATTCTTATTCTTGTATTCCTGGCTTATCAAGACGAGGTGGAAAGATTCTGAGTAAAGAAAGGCAGAGATATGCACTAGTTTTGCTCAGATACATGCAAACTAAACTAGGAGATACTCAAGGAGCTAAGAAGTATGCTGAAGTTATTGCTTTGATGGAGACTTTCTTTTATTTTGGACAAAAACAACGCCAGTTACAGATTTTGATGGATAGCATTGTTTATCCATTTAAGTCGCCAATGCCTCCGTTTTTGGAAAAAATCTTGTATAAATAATATGTAAAAGCTTTATGTTTTGTTATATATGTTGCAACTGATATTGAGATTCAACCGAGAGCACCTCTTAGGCCATGATCAAAAGAGTGCCGAGTGGGCGGAGACATCCCAAGTGATCGAACTGAAAATATATAAAAATGTTTTCGTTCTTCTCCGTTAGCTAAAGGGAAAAAGCGGCAAGACAAGGGGAGCAGTGGTCGAGGAGCCTTGGCTTGGTGGAAATCTTCCTCTTGTATTCTTTGGTTGATTTTATTGTAGAATATATCTCGTAATAAAGGGTTTTATAAGTTCTTCTAGAGTCAAAGATTGCCTAGGTAGGATCATGGGCACAGATTCATTTACTTATAGAATTTAAGTAGGCGTAAAGTAATATAATAATAACCCTAAGCCTAATTCTAAGGACAAGCACAGTTAAAACGATAAAATTAGATAAGAGATTATAAGCCACAGAATTTCTAGGGGGACGGGACCCCCGATGCAGTGGTACTCTTCAATTTTGGGCCCATGAGTTAGTGGGTCAGTGAAGACCCCCCCCCCCTTGCCGACCTATGATCGCCAACCACACTCTTCTGCTCACTTATTTACACATTGATAGCAAATTTTTCTGGACTGACCTAAAAGTCTACTTTAGATGATGAAAAGATTTCATGAACTTTTATTAATTCGCTGAATCCAGGAATATATTCATAAGTATAAGAGGCGCTCAGTGGGTCCTGGGCTCTCAAACACCCTAACAATCTCCAAAACGCCTCTTACTATTGAAATATTTCATCAACCAAAAATACTTCATTCTCCTCTTTTGATAAGAAAACAGTATTGGCGAAACGCTAGGACTTTGACATTCATCACATTTTATGGGGACATTCATCACAAACAACTTCATATTTTTGATCAAATATTATGTATGTTCCGAGCATAAGCAACAAAATAGGTCGATTGATCGAGATCTTATATCACAAATTCTTATTGGTAGCATATATTTTTTATCTCACGATTATATTCACGTTGTGCCCATTCTGTTCAAAATTGTTCTTTTTTGTTCATGTGCAAAATTTCCTATTCTATTCAAAAGTTTCCATTTCTATTCAAATTTTCTGGAGCTAGTAGCCTTTTGCCCAGCCAAGTAACAGTGTTTTTTCGACCCGAAATTTTTTTTCTAAAAGTTACCCTATTACCCCTAATTT